>JAASFU010000002.1:0-98384 GCA_023333955.1 Globisporangium paroecandrum
ACTCATGAGCTGCTTGCGCGCCGTGGATGCTAGCGCGATCATGAAGGCCGCGGGGCTTCTCCCGTGGCTGCCCTCTGTGGACGGGGTGTTCTTCCGCGAGTCGCCACTGAGTCTTCTGGAATCTGGTCACCTCAGCCGCGTCCCAAGCATCATCGGCACCAACACGGACGAAGGATGGCTCTTCACGTTCGATGTGAAGAAGGACGAGGATTTCACGCCGTTCATGAACTCGTTCTTCTCGCGCGTGCTCCCTGAGAGCGTGTCGAAGCAGATGGAGGCGCTCTATCCTCCGTCAGAGTTCGCCACCACCCACTTGCGTGCGGCCGAAGTGGCGGGAGACGTGGTCTTCGACTGCCCGAGTGAGAAGCTCTCGCATGTGCTCGCCGCGACCGGCACCCCGACATATCGCTACCGCTTCGCCCAGCGCAACCAGCGCTTTGGCGCGCTCCTGGCGGCCCACACGATCGAGATCCCGTACGTGTTCAATGGCGCAGAAGGAGTGCCTCCAGAGAGAGCGGACGCGGCGCTGGTGGCCACGATACAGAAGTACTGGGTCAACTTTGCCAAGACCGGCTCGCCGAATGGGTACCGCGACCTGGGGGTCAAGTGGTCGTCGCCGTACTCTCTCCCTTCGTCGCTTGGCCAAGTGGACACTCTTCAGAAGACTGCCGCGGTGGCGTCCCCAATGTGGCCTCGTTTCGAGCCGACCACTCAGCAGCGCATCGTGCTGCAGACCAACATCACGGCTGAGACGACCGGCGTGATGGCACCGACACATAACGAGCGCTGCGCGTTCTGGGACGTTGTGAACGTGGACATCCTGGCCACCACCAAGTAGGAAGGAAGCAAAGCAATGGAGCATCAGGACTTGACGAATCACACACAGCTCACTCAGGTCTCAGAGAATACTGAGTTCGCGTGCCAACCGAGCGTTTCGTGAAAACTGGTTTGAATATTTTTGAATTCCTCCATTAGCAGTGGATAGAGTAGAGCCTCTTTTTCCTTTTCTGTCAGACTTGGGGGGTTGGTGCCAATGACGGCACGAAATGGACAACTTGATTCGCAGCGCCTCCGCTGCCAGGGTGTGGTGTGGAGGTTGCCCCTTGAAGACGCTGCTAGTCAATTGTTCAGAATCATCTTCACCGCCACCTGCGACGTCAGTTGGCTCTCTAGCGATGTGTAGCGTTCGACTGCGTCCGATTTTCACCTTCCAAAGAGCTTCACTGTAAGGCTGTCAACGCCGGAATTGAATAGCGCTGTCGCACCGCCGCTTCTGAGAGAATGGGTACCGTACCATCTTGGATCATCGTCAGTTGCTGCCGCTGCTGATTTGAGCGCCGCGGTGACGTCACGACCTTGCAGGTAGACGTTGATGGACACACAACATAGTGGTGAGGCAGCTGCTGCGCCGATTGATTTGTGGTGCGACACTAGGAACCAGGCAGCGAGGACTGGGCAGCGCCAGGGTGCACCAGAGCGGCCGAGCACTCTCGTAACGCCTTCTCCGAACTGGTCCGTTTTGCTGCCACGGAATAGTACTGCCACCTTTACCACGCGAGTTAGATCGACGCACGAGTGATCACCTTTGTCAAGAAATTTGATGTTGGATCGATGCAGCGCGAAGGCGCGCCACTTTCTACCTTGGGAATGGTACCCCGACCGTCGGAGCAGAAAGAAGAAGTCCAGGACCGTAGCCCCCCACAGAATCCGGTCGTGGGTGTCTTCAAAGTTGAGTTGTTTGTGGAGAACTCGGAGCATCGCTTTGGCGACTGGGGATTTCTTCGATGACGGCGGGTCAAATCTGCGCATGCCAGTGATGGTGAGCTTGTGCCCTGGGGTGAGGCCGACGCTGTAGCCACACGCTCGCTGATGATGCCACGACACGTGACTGAGTTTGGAGAGGACGGTCGATGCCGAGTTACCGTCTTTTGCTCGTGTCCATCCGAATCTCCAGCAGTATGTGACAAACAAGGCGAGTTGGTGCGAGTGTTCGTCTCTGCTTGATGGTAGCCAGCACGGAAAGCGCATTGTGGCGCACCAACGCTTCCATTGCTCCCAGGTGCTTCGGTACTTGAGTACGAACGAACTGGCCAGTGAGTTGGATTGCAGGTCTCCGAGAAGTGCTTGCAGACTTTCCTCCGGTTTGCTGGAACTTGTGCCTGTGTCCACAAGGCAGAAAAGTTAGTCCATGTTGTGGGATGAGGCTCGCTCCAGGCTTTTGAAGCGGCGTCGGCCATCCGATTGGTTGATCCGGGTAGATGTTGAGCTGAGATCCATAAGTTGAATAATGCCTTGCCAAGACCGATTGCACGATTCACCTCTTGGCTCAGTGGGTTCGGACTGGAGAGCTTGTTAGTCCAGCACACAGCGGACGCGTTATCACTCCAACACCGCACGTGGAGAGTCGCCGACTTTGCTTCCAGAGACCAGCGGTGGCTCCACGTCCAAATAGCGTACGCGATACAGAGACGCTCGCGGACGTTGGTTGTGAATCCGCAGCGCTCATCTGAGTCAAGCTGACGAATAAGCTCGGCTTCATCCGAATCGAATCGAACTTGAATAAATTCGTCGTGTGCCGGATCCAGGATAGCCAAGCCTGCATTGGACGCATCCATATAGATGTTAATATCTGGAACAGGAAGTGAGCCGAAGAACCGGAGGGGGAGCTCTTGAAGTTACCCGTGCTAGAGGATGTGCTGGAACTATTTGAGATCATTTAGTGCGCCGATGAACAGCTCTTTGCGGCCAAAGCGAGGTGTTGCGTTGCACTGAGCCTGAATTTGCTGATAGAACGGTTTCGCACTCCGAAGACAGCTACACACGTGACGCAGGTTTCCAAGGAGGCATTGGAGATCCAGTTAGCTGGCTGACTTGACTTGAAGCATCTGGATTACTCTCGCCAGACCTTTTGCTATTTTGTTGGTTGGAATTGATACTGTTCTGAAGTGTTCCAGCGCAGCCCGAGTGCAAAAATGTTCGTGCTCCACGCCGAGAATTTGAACTCGTTGATCGATCTGGGCCCGAGGACTGCGAACATTGCGTGTCTTAGGATGGCTTCCGCTAATGCAAGCCGCTCGTCACGGTTGCATTCGACGAGGATACGATCATCAACTCACTCATATCCAAAGAAACCTTCGTGATCGGACGAGTTGGACACGGTTGCCAGGGAATTTTGTGCAACCAGCCAAGAGGCTGCGCGTCTGAAGGCTCCATAGAACGGAGGCGATTCTGACCAGCCGAATAGTGCAGCGAGGTCAATGATGAGAATGTTTAGCCCACGAATGAGGGCCGCCATGCGGTGAACGTGGCCGGAATTTTTCATAAGGTGCCTGAAAGTTCCTTTCACGTCACCCTTCAGGATCCAGATTTTCGTGTGCGGGAACGTTGTCGCGAGGTGTTCGATACGTCTTGCAAGCCGTGCGATGTAGTCGTACGGAATGGTTGGGGTGGACGATTTCTCGAACATGTCATTCGTTGAGCTACCTCTGGGGAAAGAGAGGTCGTGAATGAGGCGGACCTCGACGTCCGGGTCGACTCCTTTCTTTTCCACGGCACCGAGAGGACCACGATGTCAACATGTGGATAGCCTGACAGCAAAGCGCGGAGTCGTTCCACGTCCAGACCTTTGTTTGGCCGCGAGTCTGCGCTGTCCTCGCTGCGTAGAAGACGAGCGGCCGCCACGATGTCTAGTTTTTTGTTGTGGATTGCCGAGGACAGGGTACTCGTGGCAAGCTGGTCAATTTCATATCCCGTTTGTGACGATCGATGATCTCGTTGAAACCTCATTCGGCGTAATTGAGCTGAGTCACGAGCTTCATAGTAAAGTAGCTGCTCCTCTAACTTGCTTTGAATGAAGTCTGTTATCACACGCGAAAGATTTACTAGCGCTGGGCGAACGTCGCTGGACGAGCTGGCTGTGGTGAGAGGGCGGCCGCTTCGAGCCTCTGAAACTTTCGGTTTTGAATTTCTTGTCGTAGACTTCACAAGAGCGTGTCATCAGGCGAGCACCTCGCCAGTATCAATGCTGCCTCGATATCTGGTACCCCGATTGCGGGATATCTCCACACTTGCGACATACCAACCGCTTGGAGACACGTCGTCATCCTGTCCAGCACGTCCATGAAAAGCGCGTTACCGAATTCGTGGAAGTAGAGCGCGAACACACGAGCCGCCGCTTCAACTTCAGCGACAGTGGACACTCGTGGAGATGGCAGAAAGGGAGCTGTAGGCGACAAATTGCAGAAGTTTGAACCGCCGCTCGCCAGCCATTCGATTTTCTCTTGCAGCGTCATCGATAGAAAATGCAGGACCGACAAACCCCGCGTCCCGAACTGGATGTCGTACAACCGAATCAACACGCTTGGATGCGGCTTGAACTGCACTGCATCGGAATTTATCAAGCCATCAATAAACACAGAGGACAGCTTACCTTGGTGAGTGGTGGCCAAGATCCGATTGTGCACGAGTCGTTGCGATGCAGATGGGAAAAAGCCGTACTTGGAGGGCCGTTCAGGATCAAGCGAAGCGTGCTCATCCGACGCCGTGGAAGGATCCGATGAATTGGCCGGTTTGCTAGTATATCTCAAGGCGACAAAACATTCCAGTAGCATGGGTCGTTCATGAGCTTCGCGATGATTCGCTCGTCTTGTTCTCGACCGGTTGTAGTATGAGCTAGTGTCGGCCTGGTGCGTTTTGCCTCAGTTGGATTCTCTGCCACGTTGTGCATGTACCGATTACGTTTTCGCGAGGACGGCAAGGAGGAAGGAGCAGACGCAGTCGCGCCACCAGTACTCTTATCCTCGTCTTCGTCATCATCGTCGTCCACGAGGGGATCAAACAAGCTCGTTTTTGGATTGCGAGTTTTTCACGCGGGAATCTCCGAACCATGTTGGCTGGTGGGGTCGCACTGCGAGACTATTGGCAGAAGGAAGCCTCGACGTGTGCCGGCACTGGAAGCATATTCCCGTCCACGAAGTAGGTATAATCAACCGCGTGTTGTAATTCGAACTGGCACGGCGTGCCCGTCTGCGGGTCAGTCCAATGCACCAGCGCGCCAGGTTCCAGCTGATTGGCTGCTTCGACCACGCCGTCGAGTACACGCGGTATTTCTGGTGTGCCGTGCCCTTGATCGACCCCGAGAATTCGGTCCAGAAGCTTGTGGTAGACTGCTACGAGTTCGGCGTCACTCCAATCCTTGGCGCCAAAGACAACTGATCCAAGAAGGAGAGCAACTACAGGCGCGACCGGCACGACAGACGCGTAGTTCACACTCACTTGTTCGTCGCCTAGGGCGGCAGTGATCGCGTTCTCCCCAGTCACTATGACCTGCCCATGCTGGAAACTTTCTTCCCACGTCGCCATAACTGCGCGACGCAGGAGGGAGCCGTTGTTTTCCAGCAGCGTCATGCATGCCATCAGCGCGTACCTCTTCACTCAACACCTTTATCACCCTTGCGTACACAGGACATTCCAGCTCGTCCTCGGTCAACTCCGGACGAAAATGCATGAACGATCGCGACGTGAGACGACTCATGCTGACGGGTTCGGAGCAACGAGGAGGCGCGAGGGCGGTTTGAAGTGTGAGAGTTTAAGCCGAGGAGGATAAAAACGACGAATGAGCTACCAGACGAGCCTTGCGCGACTCTACCTATCGGTGGTTTCATTTGCCTACCCAGAAAAGCTATTTTCAACAGGCATTCAGCCAAAAACCTCCATCCTGTAACATGAATGAAGTTTTCAAGAATGAATGCATGATCGATCGAATGCAGGGTCTATCTGCATGGGTTTCAGCCAAAGCGATGGAAAAAGATTTGCCTTGCGCGTGTAGGAGCCCGGACCTTCCGCGGTAGGCATTCGTGTGTTGTGGAGGCTTTGCGCGACAGTAAGCTGATCACCGAAAATCAGCGCAGGAACAATCCGGCAGCGAGCTGCCTTCTGTGTTGTCTGCTGCTGCGTGTGGCGTCATTTGCTCAAGTGCTTGTGAATCTAGCGGTTTGCGGCAACAAGGAGCCGATGTGCTAGGAGAGTCCGACGCGACAAACTATGAGCAGAAGAAGAACGAACACCTTTTCGTTTGCTCGGTTTAGAAAAGCGCTTATATAACTGGATATTCTCAAAACTGGATGTTTATTTGTTTTTTGAAGAGAACTGTACGATATTATCTATTACGGGCTTAGAAGAAACTGCAGACTCCTCTAACAAATGACCAGGGGTATTTTCAAAATGCTGTCGCCTTTGACAAGCAGAAAGGAATACTCCTTTCTCTCTCACGAGAGCCACAGCGCCATCATTACAAACAAATGACGGCAACACACTCGCTCAGCGTCGCATGGCGGGCTGGTACCACTCACCACCACTGCGCGCGATGGCGAATGCCCATGAGCACACAGCAGCGGCACGAGCGACAAGTGCTGCGCCACAGACGGCGCTTCTCGCAGCAGGCGTCCGACGTCTCCGCAGCGGCGCTGGTGTCGGATGCGGCAGCGCGGCGCTCGAAAGGCCTGGACTTTGAAGCGCAGGTCGTGACGCTCATGCGCAGCTTCCAGTGCGACTTGCGTGCCACGCAGATGTCGAACGACGGCGGAATCGACCACCAGGTGCGCTGTGTGTGTGCGCTTTGCTTGTTTGCAGTATGCAAGTGGTACTTGTATGTGTGCATATACTCACTCGTACTCGCTTTGTGATCACGTGTGCCGCGCATGACTATTCCTCGGTGCCATCCCATTCATTCACAGGGCGTCTGGCGACTGCCGGACCTGGAAGTGGAAGTCATGACGCAGTGTAAGAACGAGAGCAAGCCCGTGGGCGTGCAGGCGCTGCGCGAGTTCCACGGTGTACTCAGTTTCTTCCCGTCAAACGCGATCGGCATGTTCGCGTCCGCCTCGGGCTACAGCATCTACGCGCAGCGGTACGTCCTTACGCGCACGCATGCATGTACACTGCACCATGGATCACCAGCAGCTCTGATGGAAATGGTTCTCACAGCTTGTGCGATTGCCAACTCGATACAAATACAACCACAGCTACTTTCTCCGCATGCCGCACGCCGCGGTCCTGTGCACGGTCGACGGCGCGCGCTTCTCGAGCTTCCTGCTGAACGATCGCGCGCAAACGCTGCTGCCCAAGCTCACGGTCGGCACGCTGTTCGTGGACCACGAGCACGAGCTCGTGCTCACGTACGGTGACCAGATCCTGGGCTGAGGCGGCACGCAGTTAGTCAGCCAGAGGCGCCCATAGTAGCACAGCAGTAGCGCCTTGTAAATGGCAATAGACCTCTTCGTCGTGCTCGCTTGTCTGTGACATCGAGACAGTGGTGGCAGATGACGCGCCGGCGTCTGGGCGGCGCGACATCAACACACCTGATTGTCGGGGGGATGGCTCGCTCTCAGACTCTCTCGCGCGCGTGCACAAACAACCACACCAAAACAAAATCAAAACAAAAAAAAGAGTTCAGCGTCGGAGCGCTTCGACCACACTGATTGGCTGAAATCAAAATCAGCGCCACTTGATTGGCTGAAAAGCTGATCAGCCAACAAATACGCAATTTGCAATTTGAGCCACGTCCACAGTCCGCAAAACACCACGAAAGAACGAGACCAAGAGCTACATACAGGCAGCATTCGCACGTCGCCACGCGTGTCGCTCGCTTGCTTTTCTCTCTCTCTCTCTCCTTCGCTCTCTCTATTGCTCCCCCTCCGGTCGCGTCGCGCCTTCACCTTCACCCGCCGCCACCGCCCCTCCTTCCCCTCTGGCCGCGCGCGCGAAGGGTCATGGCCACGGTGCTCAACCTGGACTTCATGCAGACGATGGCGCGAATGGTGCGCGAGAGCTTTGTGAGTCAGGCGCTGCTCTGTGTGCTCGTGCTCGGGTTCCTCAAGGTGGTCGTCGCGTCCTGGCGGTGCGTACAGAGTTTTTGGTTTGTATGAGGGAGTTGGATATGGTACCAGCGACTGACTGATGTCGTTGCTGTTCTCTCTGTGTGCGTGCTTTCAGATCCAACTTGGCGCCGTATGAGCTGCAGATGTGTCCGCCGACGAACCCGAACGTGCACTACCGCTACGGCGTCTCACAAATGCAGGTGCGTGTGTTTGTCGATAGCGCTATCAATATGCTTATCAGTTTGTGTTGCCACGCAAGATGTCTCACACACGCACATGCTCGCGTATCATTCTCTTTATTGTTTACAGGGCCGACGTCCATACATGGAGGACCGCCACACCGCAGTCGCAGACTTGAACGGCGACTCGTCACAATCGTTTTACGGCGTGTTTGACGGCCACGGAGGCGAAGGCGCAGCCAAGTGCGTTATCCGCGTATTAGAAATGCTTACAGCGTATGCGTCATAGTCATAGTTGGCTGACTGGAGCGCTATTGATTGCTTTTGTTCGTTGTATAGCTACTGCGTCCAGGCGATGTGCCAGAATGTGATCCGCGAGCCGTCTTTCGCGAAAGACCCGGTCGCAGCGTTGAAGAAAGGCTTCCTGCGAACGGACCAAGAGGTAAGTACTACTGAGTGCATACTGATTGTAGTTGCATTGTATCTCGTAGCACCGGTCGATCATTAACGCAACTGCCCCCTTCCCCATCGTTCATCGTAACAGTACCTGCAGATTGCGAACCGAAAGAACTCGGAGGACGGCACGACCGCGGTGGTCGTGGTCACGCAGGGCGACAGCATCTACGTCGCGCATGCCGGTGACTCGCGCGCGATCTTGGTGCACAGCAGCGGGAAAGTGACGGCGCTAACGTCGGACCACAAGCCGAACCGCCCGGACGAGCGCAAGCGCGTGCAGGACCTGGGCGGCTCGGTGGTGTTCTGGGGCGTCTGGCGCGTCGAGGGTATCCTCGCAGTGTCGCGCGCCATCGGTGACCGCATGCTGAAGCCGTTTGTGATCGCCGAACCGGAGGTGAAGGAGCACAGGCGCGGGAAGAACGACTGGTTCCTCGTGGTTGCGAGCGACGGCGTCTGGGACACGATCACAAACGAAGACGCTGCGGAGATCGCGATGAAGTACAACGACGTGCAGGACGCCGCCAAGCACATCATGGAGGAAGCGTACGCGCGAGGCAGCTTAGACAACATCTGCGTCATGGTGATCGACCTGCGAACGTGAGTTGGTTGACTGATTCACTGCTAGTGTATGTGCTGGCACGAAGTTTATGTGACTGACTCATGCTGTTGTTGGTTTGATTGATTGACATAACAGAGAGAAGAACCAGTGCGTGAAGAAGGATGCATAGAGGATCCTCTTCAGCGCATAGGTACGACCGAAACCTGCCTCAACTTCCCAACATGTCCAGACAGTGAGCAGCTACCCGGACGAGCCCCTGTCAAAAACCAAAAACAGCCTACGCATGATGATGATCATGGTGATGATAGTCCCCGTCTTTCTCCAGCATCCATTCCTGCGCATGCTAGCAATCGTGTGTGCTTTGACGAAAGTGAACTTGCTTAGGACTTTATGATCATACCATCCATGCGACCGATGCATCGTTCACTTGTAGGAAACCTGCGTGGGGTGCGTCATGACCTTCCGGAACTGCTCTTTCACGATGGCGTCTTGCGCCGCCGAGCTCTCGGTCACGTACCGCGCTTTCACCAGCTTGTCGCACTCGCTGGTCCACCGTTTCTGGTGTTTGTCGAGCTCGTCTTCCGGCATGCGACGCACTTTCAATTCACGTGGGGCTGCGAACTCCGTCGGCTAATAGCGCCAATAAAGCACACGTACTGTTAGTGCCGACTCGATAACTGCGTAGCCATCTCAAGAGCTACGCATGTCATGACATGCAATACAGCAACACACCTTGGCGGAGTTGCAGTGCGTCGACTGCGCGAGAGAGATCCACGTCGAAGCGCCGCGCGTCTTGTCTGCGCCGACGATCTGGTGGTAGTCGTACTTTGGGTCATCCGGTCGCTTGAGCCCGCCGCCGAACTCGTGCGTCTTGATACTCACGCCGTTAAGCATCTGGTGGCGCGTGTTGGTCTCGAACTTGGCGCCACCGTCCCAGTGCTGCGTGATGGCATTCGGACGGTAGGTCTCCTCCACGAAGTTGCCCACGAGCGTCGTGCAGTCGTACGAGCGCTTCCCGCCGCGCAGGATGTTGGAACCACCGCCTCCGATCACCATTTGCAGGTTGAGACAGCGAATTACTACGGGCTGCGAGAAATAGAGAGATGCGTAGTCGTGCGCGCGCTGCTATCTCTAATGATCTATCATGATTCATCGAGGCGCGGCCGTAGCTCCTCCTCTAGCCAACGCGTCTATTCTGTTCTACTCTATCCTTGCGTCCTTATCCTTCAAGGTGATCATTTGTGCGTCCATTTTTGTCAGGATCGGAAATGCAGCGCTCTGATTGGTCGTAAATTATTTGTTCTGTTGCAGCGCCCTGATTGGTCTGCGAAAAGGTGCAAATCTGGTTCTCTGATTGGCTCGAGGCGCAGCGTCGAATGTTCTCGTTAGAGTGACTCAGAGCAGTGTGCTCATTTATCCAAGGCGGAGTCACTCATTCGAATCTGCACCCTTTGCGATGACGTGTCTGTTGAAAATAACGGCGCTATCATTTCGAGAACTGTCTTAACGACGGCAACAAGCAACAAGACAAGCAAGTCAAGTCAAGACAAGCAACTAAGCGCGATGGTGTTGATGAGCCTGAGTCTACCGCAGCTGGTGCTGCTGCCGCCGCTCGTGCTGCTGGCGTCGGGTGTCGCGCTCTTCAACTTCCAGAACCTCTTCCGCTTCCTCTCCTCCGGTACGTGCTGTTGAGTTGTTGAGATGCCAGTAGAAGACGAATGATTGCGTCATGATGTATGCTGACTGACTCGCTAATTGTACGTGTGTGGGCTACCTTGGATGAGCGCAGGAGTCAAGCAGTACATGACGATCCCAATTGTGCAGAGTCTGCGACCATGTACGTTGTTGTATCGTTCAATCGATTGTTATCACAGCCTACGCATGCTGATGCGATACGCTAACATTTGCTCTTTGTGATGGACTGTTGTTGCAGACATCAACAACCTCAAGTATGCGCTCGAGCAAGTTCTCGGTACAACAACAACAAAAAACAAGCCCAATTGTTATGCATACATACAAGTGTGTGTGGTACTAACTGTGTCCAATGTGTGACCGTGCTTTAGGCAAAGCATCGACGTTCAAGTTCAACCTGTCGCACGTGCTGATGATGGCGGTGGTGATCATGCTCATGGCGGTGTACAACGCGATCCAGAAGGGCAACCAGCTCCAGGAACAGCAGATCAAGCTGATGCTCGCGCGCCAGAAAGCCAAGAGGGATTAACTAGTCTGTCAGTCAGTTGACTGGGATGGGAGTGATCGCATGATCGCTTGGGGATTCACGCAAGTTTTTTTTTAATGATTGAGGGTTTTGACTTTTTGACTGCGTGTCATTATTTTGTATGTTGAGAGACGACCACCTACCTGCCTACGCCTCTTGATGTTCAAACCTACCAGTGATCGTAGTCCTCAGTGCTCGAGGTTCGTTTTATATTGTCGGAATGTCAGTTTACAGTCAGAAAGTAAGAAAGCTTTTTTGACAGCCAGAGGGAAACTTTGATGTGAAATCGTAGGCCAATCTCAAGGAGCCGCGAATGTGCTCGTCGATTGCCTTCGTGTGGAGTTTCCTAAAGAAAAGGAAAGCCAATCCGCAAGGCTCGTGGCTGACAGGAGAGAACTGAGTCAACTTGGGCACGAACCATGATTTACACAAAAGGTCATCGACTTCACAGTCGATCGCAGTGAAACAATGGAAATACAATTTCTTGTAAGTTATAGCAGAAAAAAGAAACAGGATGCTAGCAGAGAAGAACAAAGTGCGTGGACTAGAAAGAAGCAGAAACAAATCAAATGCTAACGAGCTACTTCGCTCACAGCTTCGTTTCCACTTTCACCTGACGGCCACACCACTTACGCGTACAACTCTTCCACAAGCGCGTCATACTTCTCCAGCACGACCTTGCGCTTGAGCTTCAGCGTCGGGGTCAACTCGCCGCCATGGATCGAAAAGTCCGTGTCCAGGATCTTGTACTTGCCAATGTTCTGCGCGCGCGACGTGGCGCGAGAGTTCGCGCGCTTCACGCCCTTCTCCAAGTACTCCTTGATCTTCGGGCACTCCTTCGCCTCCGACACGGTCTTCGCGGCACTGCCAATCTCCGCGCAAATCGCCAACGCCTTCGCGTCGAGCTTGTCGGTTGGGATGCCTTCCGAGTCGGCTTCCACACGGAGCGTGAAGAAAGCGGTCAGGAACTTTCGGCGGTCGCCAATGACCATCGTGTTCGAGAGCAGCTGAAGCTCCTCCTTGAGGTTGTCTTCCAGGAGAATTGGAGGAACGTTCTCACCACCGGCAGTGATGATCAGCTCCTTAATACGGCCCGTGATGCTCATGAAACCGTCTTCGTCGAGCTTGCCGCAATCGCCAGAGTGCAAGAATCCGTCCTCGTCAATCGTCTCCTTGGTCTGCTGTTCGCCCTTCAGGTATCCCATCATGATGTTACGACCGC
Source organism: Globisporangium paroecandrum (assembly GCA_023333955.1). NCBI lineage: Eukaryota > Oomycota > Peronosporomycetes > Pythiales > Pythiaceae > Globisporangium > Globisporangium paroecandrum. The sequence goes on from JAASFU010000002.1 coordinate 12,512, forward strand.
TGAAGATCAGCTCATCCGTGCCATCGACGATCTTGGTCTCCGTGCCATCAATCGAACGACCGCAGCTGCCAATCTTCCACATACCGCGCATGCACACGGTCTGTGGACCAGTGGCTTCACTCTGTCCGAAGAACTCGTAAACCGGAATGTCCAACGAGCCGAAATATTCAACGACTTCGCGACTGATTGGCGCAGCGCCACTGAAGCACGCAATGCACTGCTCCAGACCAAGCGCTTCCTTGACACGGCTCAGCACCAACGCGTTCGCAATACCGAAGCCGCACGGAGCACCGCCCGACTTGCCGTACTGCGCCAACTCCGTCTTCTGCGCAGCCTTGTCCTTGGCGTAGGTAGCAATGCGCTTCTTGATGCCAGTCGTCTGGGCCGAGATCGACCACATCTTCTCGGCAATTTTCTCCCACACGCGAGGCACACCGAGGAAGAACGTTGGGCGCACTTCCTTCAGCGTCACGCCGAGCGAGCCCTTGAGGGCGTCCGGCTGCGCAAAGTAGCTCTGCAGACCGCAGACCACTGGCAACATGATATCAATCAGCTGCGCAGCAATGTGCGACATTGGCAGGAAACTCACGAGACGGTCGTTGTTCGACATCTGCACGCCGTAGTGGCGCTTGATCATGCTCACGACACTCAAGATCGTCCACACCATGTTGTCGTGCGAGATCATGACCGCCTTCGGGTCACCCGTCGTGCCGGACGTGTAGATGAGCGTGCAGCAGTTGCCAGGCTTCTGGGCGTCCATGCGCTCGTCAAGCTTCTCGTTTGGCACGTCCTTGCCGAGCGTCAAGAAGTCGTCAAAGGCGTACACTGGCACCTTGCATTGGAGTCCGGCTGGCACCGGCTCGTTGTAGATGATCAGCGCCTTGAGCTTTGGCAGGTTCTTCTCAATGGCCACAAACTTCTCGAGCTGGGTGACGCCGTCGCAGACCACGACGACCGAGTCCGAGTGCTTGGCGATGAACTCGCACGCTGGAGGGTTGTTGGTCGTGTAGATACCCGCAGCGATACCACCCGCAAAGATCGCACCGATATCGGCGATCGCCCACTCCGGCGAGTTGAAACCGATGATGCTCACGCCCTCGTAGCGCTCCAAGCCGACCGCCATGAGCGACTTGGCGAACGCGTAGCACGTGTCGTAGTACTTGCGGAAAGTGTATGGCTTCCTGTATCACAGAGAAAAAGAGAGAACAGAACCATTACACGGTTAGTATCTCATCACACACTAAATTTCCCCAAAGATCGCATGAGCGAGCGTCGGATAGAACAAGCACGCACCATTCGCCGTCGCGCTTCTGGTAGAGAGCGTTTGCGTCCGGGTGTTTGGCGACGGTCTCCTTGAACGCCTGCACGACGGTCTTCGCCGGCAGGGCTCCCATGCCCGACTCCGTGTAGCGGATCTTCACTTCGTCATCAATCTTCCACGTCTGCAACGAAGAAGAAAACAACCAGTATCCATCCATCACACGGGAAAAAAAAGATCGTGAGCAAGCGAACGAAGAGAAGACGAGGGGGGGGGGATCAATGCGTCGACACCGCAATGCACACGCGTGATCGCATTCGTCACCACACAGACACACACATAGATACTCAGGAGGGCGCTCGTACCGTGAGGTTCTCGGCCATGGCTGTCGTTCTCGTTCTTGTTGGGTTCTTGGGAGAGGCTTCTTCTTCTTCTGCGCGTCGCAAATTCCACACTGAGAGAGAGAGAGCGTTTTGTGTGTGAGGAGGCGGCCTGCTTTGTGTGCTCGTCCGCTCGTTCGTTTAGGGCTTTTTTGCATGGTCACGTGCATTGCTGTGTCCGATAAAGTACGGCAAAAAGATATTTTCATCAGTGGGACGCAACTTTAGTAAACTTCAGTGCGAAGATATCGTAAATGTCAATGAGAAGACTGGAGTTCGGCATGCATTCTGGATCTTGAGTTTTGGAGTTCTGTGGCTCTAACACGCATAAAGTAGCTGCGTTCCTCCAGAAAGAGCAAATCCTCCAAATATAGAAGGTCACACGTTTTCTCCATTGCGTAATCTTTAAAAAAAATTACTGTAATTTACACAAACATTCCTGAAAGATTACGTCAAAGAAGTTCAATGGACGAGGGGTAGGGAGGCGAGTGTGTCCCGTTTTGTTCTCTCATTGGGCAAAAAGATGGCCGTTTTAACACGACCGTTTTTGAACCTTGTTACCAGTCAAGACAACTACATGGGGAAATTCATGGGTGACCTTTCTTTGTGTTTTGTTGGTGCAACATCCGCGTCACGCGTCGTCTTGCTCCTCCCATCCTCGTCGTAATGTGGCATTGCGCACAATTCGAAATGATCCCAAACCAATGTGGAAAACTGAAGCTGCTGAAGCAGAAGCAGAAGCAGCCACTGGAGCTCTTGATGACGAATATGTATTGCATCTGGTTAAGCGCGTCTTCCCTTGAGGCTAGTCATCAGCAATATGTGTGCGATATTTCCTCTCCAACTTTACTTGTTTTGACAATAATGGACTGCAGTTGGAAGAGTATCGAAGCAGGAAGCCTTTTTTGTCGGAAGAGTATCGAAGCCAGCTGTGCTCTCTTGTCCACTTCAATTTGGTAGACTTTTGTGACTACGCGTTCTTTTTTTCTGGTGCTCTTTCGGCTCTGATTTTGACATTCCATTTTGTAAAACTGGAGCATTGTTCGGAACACTTTTGTCACTTGTCTATGCTCATTTTCGCAAGCAGGGACCGGAAAAGTTGACAAAGCAGAAAACAAAGAAAGTCAAAAGTTAGGTAAAAAAAAGGCTCACACCAGCAACATGCATGGAAACGGAGCAAGCAAGAAAGGCCCAGCTTTTGCTGTTGCAGGACTTGCTCCCTCCTCCCTTCGTTGTCCTTCTCGCGATCACATGCATGTGCCATGCATGTGCCGTTCCCGTTCACATGGCCATTTTGTGCCACCTTGATGGCTGGTGATTACGTGCAAGGGGACAGTTTTAGCACACTTTGAAACTGTATTGCATATTTTATACACTCGTCACATACACTTTTCAGCATCAATCAACCTCTTACATATCAAATAGTATGCTTGCTGCGCTTGCTGCTCAACATTAGAGGCAGACCAGCTCGCCAAGAGTTTGCAACAATGCACGCTGGCCCATCGAAGGGTTGTGGAGGGACGATGATATCGAGTGATGGCGAGAAAACATACACTTGAAGATTGCGAGTGCAGAGATTCCACTTCACACTGCTGAGCTGCATTCGCCAAAATCGACGCTCGAAGCGAGCGAAGGCGAGTGATTCATTCATTCCGTTTTGACAGACTCACGTGGGTCATCGACGTCAGTGCGTCATTCGAGCGAAACGTCATACCCTCGGTTAGTACCGTACAACACACAGATCACCCTCAAATTGCTGTTTTTAAATGGTTGACTATTTTTTCATAGAAACCGCTTTAAATTGAAAATTTGTCACATTTTTTCTTTAAAAATCACACGTAAATAACTCCACACTCTTTCTTTGTTGCACACACGAAAACGCCAAAATGTAATGTGCTGTACGGTATAACTATCTGTGGAATCTGAATAAACTGTCTGAGAAATGATAATTACGATTTGACCCACAAAGCTTATAATACCCCATCGATCGTTGATTGGCTGAAACAAACGTCTTTTTTTGTTCGGACTTTAGCGGAACCAATCTGTCGTGTATTCGAACCTTATCGAAGAACCGCGAGCTTGAAAAGTTCCCAAAAGCGTTGATACGCAACACTGCTGAGAAAGAAGCGGCCCCTCACCTTCTGTAAGCACATGCCTGCGCCGCCTCCGATCCGCACGCACCCAGAGCCGTCCGCCCCAGCATGGTAGCCATCTCAACGAGCAGCAGTGATGCTGCTATTGCGGCTGATCCGGATGCTGCAGTGCCGCTTGTTGCGTCTGCTGCGGGCGAGCCGCACGGACAACAGCAGCAGGGCGATCTCAAGAAGCAGGAAAAGAAACAAGCGGCAGCGACGACGACACTGCTTGCGATGCTCTGGCCCTGCGCGCTTTACTTGTGCTGCGCGTTCGCGATGAACATGCTCACGAAAGTGTTGCTTACGACGTACCAGTGGCGCGCGCTCTACACGCTCGGCGCGATCCAGAATACATTCACGATGGTGAGCGTCCTCGCGCTCCTCGGCGTCCAGCGCTTGTGGAACAGCAATCATCACTCGAGCGCAGGAGTGACGTCATCACCATCATCGCCGTCTACATCGGAAGAGAGGGCGACTGGTGTGAAACTGCCCACGCTCTCGTATGTGCTGCGCGTGATGCTGCCGCTGGTCACACTGCACGTCGGCAACATGATCCTCGGGTTTGCGAGCATGCGGGTGGTCAACATGCCCATGTACGTAGCTGCTGGGTGATTTGGTGCATGCGTGTGTCTGTGCATCCTCTAATGCTAGCGTCGTATAATTTGCATACGCTGAGCAGGTACCTGGTGCTGCGACGACTCACGACGCTCAAGGTCATGATGATCGAGTGGCTCGTGCTGAACAAGGTGAGCCTATCTATCGCATTGGAACCCACAGTAGATCACTACACTGTACCAATACTCCATCGTCTAAGCTTATTACCCTATTAACGAATCGCTTATTAGGAAATGTCCACGAACGTCAAACTCGCTCTTCTCCGTAAGTACCTTTTTGCGATATTACGCTGGCATCCTACAACGCTTGTACTAACAGCAGTCAATCATTACGCTTCTCTTTCTTCCAAATGTCAACAAATCCCAGTGAGCACACTCGGCAGCGTCGTCGCCGGCAGCACGGACGCGACGTCTGACCTCGCAGGCTACGCGCTCGTGCTGCTTCAGAACCTGTGCAGCGCGTTCAGCCTGACGTTCTCGAAAGAGAGCGCGCTCTCGTCCGTGGAGCTCGTGCTGCTCAACAGCGTCGCCGGCTCGGTCATCTGCTCGTTGTTGGCGCTCCAGCTGGAGCTCGACACGGTGTTGTCATTCCCGTTGTTGCTGGACGCGCGCTTTCTCGCGACCGTGGGCGTCATGTGCTGCGTGTGCGTGCTCTACCAGTTCTCGATCTTCATCTGCACGCTGCGCAACTCGGCGCTCGCGACGTCGGTCACGGGCAACATCAAGGACCTGGTGTCCACTGTTTGCGGCTTCCTCTTCTTTGCTGACGCGCACGTCCGCGCGAGCAACGTCTTTGGCGTCGTACTCTCGTTCATCGGTGCGTACTCGTTCTCGTACCTCAAGTACCTCGCGTTCACGCGAGAGAAAGCGCAAGTGGCAGCAGCCGAGGCCGCAGCAGCAGGGAGACTACTACACCGAAAGCGCAAGCAACAGTGACCACCGATTTTATATACCAAATCCAAGTAGAGAAAATGGTTCGTCAAACAAAACACTTTAGACGGTGACAGCATACGCAAAAATGAAAAAGCTAAACTACGAGTCCCATTATCATCTACTCCCTTCTTTCTTTCCTTCCTTCTTCTTCTCGCTCATTCTCTCTACCACCACTACGTACTTCCCCTCTCTTCTCTCTTCTCCATTCTTTTTCACCATCACTTCGCACTTCGCTCGCTCGCTTTTGCTTGACTTCGATGTCTTGCTGCTAGTCTTGCTGATTGATCTGCGTGTGTGTGTGCGCATGAATGTGTCTCCATCAAAGCCCACGCGCTCATGCCTTGGACTGCTGGATCTCCAGCGACTTCTGGTACGCTTCGATGGCCTTCTCGTGGTCGCCCTTCTCAAATAAAATTTTGCCCAGCAGCGTCGAGTTCGTGGCCGACGGCTCGAGCTCCAGTGACCGCGTGATCGCCACCACCGCATCGTCCAGATTGTCGTCCGCGTAGTAGGCCCTCCCCAGGTACGAATGCAGCGTCGCGTCGTTCGGGCACATGTCCACCGCGCGCGCAAAGGCCTGCACGGCAGCACTCACCATGCCGCGGTCCATCATGGACAGCCCCAAGTTCACCATCACGTCGATCTCCGGGAGCGTGCCGTCGTCACCCTCGTCATCGTCCACTTCGTCGTCCTCCTCTGTGTACTCGTGCGGCGGTTCGTCGTCGTCCGTGTCGTGCAAGTCCCCGAATCCCTCAGTCGGTCGCTCGCCCGAGCCGTCGTCCGAGTGCGCGCCTGCGACGTCGTACGTCGAGTCCACGAGCGCGATGTTGGAAAATTCGTCGTGCAGCGGCGTCATCGCGACAGGCTCGGGGACGAACACATGCATGGGCTCCGCCACAGGTCCTTCGCTCGGTCGGTCAATGTCCACCTCGCGGCCTCGGAAACTGCTGCTGCTGTTGGTTCGCGGCATCATCCGCCCCGAAGAGCTCTCGTACGAGTTGTACATGTGTCCGTGGTTTCCGTTGAGCAGCGACGACGGCACTTCGCTGGTACTCGCACCAGCGGTGCTACCGCCACCACTCGAGGCATTCGACGCGCGCTTCAACGGGTACGAGTTCAATCGATGGTCGCGCGCACTGCCACGGCTCGAGTCTCTTCGGCTGAGGTTCGTCAATCGCTCGGGGTCCACGTCGCCTAACAGCTCTGCCTGCGCGCGCAGCTGCGACTCGGCGAGCTCCTTCTCCTCCATTAGCATCGACACCTGCTTCTGCAAACTCGCAACCTGGTCGTGGATGCCGTGGTACGGCACAGTGTCCATGTTTGTTTGACGCGCTGGCGCCGACACGTGGCGCTCGAGCATCTGCGGCGGGGTCATGCCCTCTGGTAGACGCTGCGCGGCTTCGTCTGATCGTCGAGCGGGCGTCGTGTGCGCTTGCTGAAAGCGGGGCTGGGTCGTGGGCTGGAGCGCTGCCTGGCGGCTCGCATTTCGTAGCAAATCGTGGCAGACCGTGCAGACGCGATGGCGATCATTGAGTCCGTAGTGCGGCAGTCGCATGCGCTCGCGCGCTGAGTGGTCGCCGCAAATCGACTGACCGCAATTCCGGCAATGGTGGCGCTTCTTGAACGGAGTGAACTTCATCGAGCAGATGTGGCAGTTGGGGGCGATCATCCACCGCGGCGGCAAGGACACCACGGTGCGGTTCGACAATCGCGACGGAGCGTGCTGGAACGCCACGGGCTTCAGCGTCTGGCTGCTGCTCATCGAGCTCACGCTGGACGCCGTCGTGCGGTACGATTCGCTACTCGCGGTGCTACGCAGCGAGTCCGCGCTTATCGACTGGAAGTCGTTGTCGGAGAACGCGCGCGTCTTGAAGCTGTCGGGGCCACCGCGGCGCGAAGAAGCACCGGACCGCGAGCTCGAGTACCCGCCGCTTCCCCTCATACTCGGCGGTGGCGCCATCATTCTGTCTTCCGCTCCCGCCTGCTGGTAGCCCGGGTGGTGCTGCGCTCCTCCGTCGAACTCGTCGTAGCCCATCTGGTCGCTCGAGTACCCGTTCTTCTCGCACACGTGGTGGAACATCTCTTCGAGCAGCTTGACCGAGCGCGCCGGCAGGTTCGACTTGCGCGCGAGCTGCACGGCGTGCTCGCCCGACGGCGCTTTCTTCAGCACGGCGTCCGGGTAGGAGGCGAGCAGCGCCTGGACCCACTCGATCTTCGCCTGCGCCTTGATCGCGATCTGCAGCGGGAGCATCTCGGCCGTGTTGACCGCGCGCGCACCCTGCGGGAACGCCTTGAGCAGACTCATGAGCACGGTCTCGCTGATCGAGTGCGGCTCCGTGCACGCCCAGTGGAGCGGCAGCATGCCGTACGAGTCGATCTGCTGCGCCGTGGCCGGCTCGGCGTCCACGAGCCGCTTGAGTTCCTCCCACTTGGACGCCTTCGCGAGCTTGATCGCGTCCATGCGTTTTGGCACGTACTCGCCCTCGCCCGCCATGCTGACTGCCACAGAAGAACGGACGGCGTGTACACTACGAATGGGGCGTGTCCACACACAGACACAGATAGATAGACTGATAGACGAATAGAGAGAGAGCGGCTCGTCGTGCCGCGCTTCCCTTTCGTCCTTGCTCTCTCTCGTTGCTTTGGCTTTGCTGGTTGTGTTTTGTTTTGCTTGGCGGGCTTGGCCAAAAAGTAAAGGGGGACTGACCGACGCACGGACAGCTCATACAAACTCCAAGTGGAAAACAAGAGTGAAGAAGGGAGATGGGCCGTTTTTTCCCGCGGGTAGGTATCGATTGACCCGTTTTTGACCATCCACAGCATAAAACCACTCAGGAAACAGAGTGACTGAAAGCAGTGCACTGGTAAAACGGGGTGGGTGAAAAGAGAAAAACGGGATCTACCGGGCTACTGGGTTCTTCGACTGGGTTTCGGTCCAGAAAAAGTACAATGTGACGATAATTTCTCGACGCTTTTTGGATCTGGCTGACTGAAACAAAGAGAGAGAGAGATCTCAACTCAAGCACAGCAAAGCTTGAGCTGCTGCAAATGCGCGCGTACACGAGATCTGAGAGCGTCCGTCCCACGCTTGGAGACGACGACAGACGCATAATTTTCTTTCTTTCTTGCTCTGATGAAAGCGCAACAGACAGTTCTCTCCTTTCAACATATACTTCGACCTTGGCCCACAGGTGGGCGAAATGAAATCCTCGCACACACATGCTCACGCACGCGTCAGTATCTCACTCACACGTACATGTAACGATGATACATTGGTAGTCAGTCCAGTCGCTGCAGTGTGATAAATCTGGCAGTAGCGTTAACTGTTGTTACACTTTGTGAACTCTCTCAGTGGGACTCGTGATGTGATGCGATTGATGGTCTCGCAATGCAGAGCAAAGCAAAGGTAAAAATCAAACTCTCAAAACACAGTGTAGGTTTTGTTGATGGGGATGGCGGGTTTTCACCCACCCTTTATTAGGGGTAAAGTCTCAGTCAGTGATAAATATCTGGATGTTTTTTTCTGGTCAGACAAAAGATGATTATGAATGGCTTCACAATCATCCACACCGATCCTTGCCATTTCTTCTTCTGACCATGGAGGAGCAGACATCACAACAATTGTGTTGTGGGAGCAGATAGACACACGAAAATGACACCGCAACGCCAAACAACGGAAGAGCGGTGAGCTATACATACAGTACGATAGTAGCACGCAGAGATTTCAGCCTCGTCTTGTCGACTGGCGCAGTGGCAGCTCGTGACAGTGTGGTCCATCTTTGCTATCCAATTTGTTGTTTTTGGAGATCGTTTGGCAAGAGGATTCAAAGGATCGTGACTGGAATCTGGCATCCCAGACATATGCCAAGATTCTGCCGAAATGGCCAGGATCAAATGGTTGGCGATCGTTGTCACGAGTAGCGACGACACGTCTGCCTCTGTCAAGCATATAAATGAGAAATTGGCATACACAACAAAATGCACAACAAGTGAAGCCTGGTTGACGAAAGTCTGGTCTGCTTTGTTTTAGCGAAAGATCTTTTCGATATTCGATATTCGTACTTAACGAATCCAAACCAAGTGCTTTTCAACAGCATAGCTAACATTGAAAAACAAAACACATTGATTTTTATGGAAAAGGGTAAAGAAGCACATTTTCCAACTAATGTAAAAAAAATGCTCTGTATAGAGAGATCCTCTCTGCTTTCGCCCGTTTTTGCGGGGCGAAATCGATTGAATAGCTACGTTGAGGCGGATCACGACCCCCAAGCGCCGCCACTACCCCACATTCTCTATATCTATATCTATTGGACGCCAAGCGCACCCATTTTCTCATCCCCCTCATTGTCCTCTTTGTAGACCTATCGACGGGTCTATCGAGGAAAGCTGGCGACCGTGGCGGACAACAACGAGTTGCACCGTCCGCCGTCGCTGACACCTTCAACCATGGACGCGGTTGAGTCCGAGTCTGACGGTAGCGACCCGATGCAGCTGCTGATCGTGAACCGCCACGAGACGCGCGAGACATTCACGCGCTACCGGCTGCAGGAGACGCTCATGCTCATGGGCTGTCGGCCAAAAGACGCGGTCGCCGTCACGAAAGAGGTGTTCGTCGTATTCGACAAGTACGTAGCGACGCATGCGGTGACCAGTGCTCCTGCGGGCAGCAGCAGCATGGACCCAGCGACAGCTGCTTCTACAAGCAGTACGACGTTCGCCAACGCAAGCAACGAAGTGGTGTCTGCGCTGAAGAGCAGTGGCTACGGCGACAGTGCCAGTGATGCTGCTGCTGCGATCATGACCGCGACTGAAGAGGAAGATTCTTCGGAAGGCGGCGAGAAAGACGATCCGCTGCTCGAGGGCCTCAGCAGCGGCAGCGGCAGCGGCAGCTCCGCATCGCTTGCGCTCCCCTGGCACTACCTGCACCAATGCATCTACTCGTCGCTCGCGCGACTGGACTACACTAAGCCGCACCACCTGCTCGATTTCCAGGTCGCCAAGGAGATCACGCAGCGCAACCAGTCGTTCGTGGTGCTGCTCGGAGGCACGTCGGGCACAGGCAAGTCGACTTTAGCATCGCTTCTAGCTGCACGTCTGCGGCTCACGACTGTGCTGCCGACCGACTCGGTGCGCCACATCCTGCGCGCGTTCACGTCGAAGGTCGAGAACCCGTGCGCGTTCGTGTCGACGTACCAAGCAGGCGACGCGCTGACCCAGGAGGAGATCGATGAGCTTTCGGTTGCGACCGACGGCGTGATGTCCGCGAACCGGCTTCACAAACGCAAGGTGTTGCGCGGCTACAAGCTGCAGAGCGAGGTGGTGCTGGAGAAACTGGACAAGGTGCTCACGATGTTCGAGAAGCGCAAGCAGTCGCTCGTGGTCGAGGGCGTGCACCTGAACACGGACCAGATGATGGAGCTCGTGCGGCGCCACCCGAACTGCGTGCCGTTCGTGATCTACATCAGCAATGAGCTCAAGCACCGCGAGCGATTCGCCGTGCGCGCGCGTCACATGACGATCGACCCGCAGGAGAACAAGTACATCAAGTACTTTGACAACATTCGCATCATCCAGCGCCACCTGTGCAAGCACGCGGACAAGTACCTGATCCCGAAAATCGACAACACGAACGTAGACCGCAGCATCGCGACGATCCAGTCCACGCTCATCCGTGTGCTGCGGAAGCTGGACCGCGGCGAGAAAATCTTTGACCAAAACATCAACAAGATGGTACTGCTCTCACGCGAGCACGAGAACTCGATCAAGAAGGCGTGGTCAAGCAAAGGCGTGCGCAAGGCGATGCGGCCGCTGATCAAGCAGAAAGTGTCCAAGCGGTTACTGCTCCGGAGACTGCTTGCCGAGCAGTCCACGGGCGTGTTTGGCGCCACACACCACGGCGAAGATTCGTCGAGCAGCGACGAAGACGCGCGCCATGCTGATGACGAGCACAACGGCGAAGAAGAAGAAGAAGAAGACGACGACGAAGACGAGCAGACCACGATCGTCGGTAGTTTGTTCAGCGGCACGACGTCGCGCGACCATGCGGCGACCGCGGGCCAGGTTTCGACGTCGTCACCGTCACAGCGCCGCGTGTTCCTCGATGAGATCGAAGAGCACGCTGCGGGGAGCAGCGACAATGCCAAGATGATGCGCTCGCTGTCGACTGCAATCCGCCAAGCGGCGCTCTGGCGCGCGAGCCAGCCGCTGAGCAATTACGCGGATTGGGAGTCGTTCGCGCCGCCGCGGAGCCCCGAAGTGACGTTCTCCGACGTCATCGAGAGCATCCAGGCGTCGCCGGGCTTCCCAGAGATGCGTCAGAAGTGGAAGTTCGAAGAGCGCCGCAAGTCGTGGATGGCTGGGGACCCGTCGCCATCATCACCGTCACCGCCGTTGTCGTCGTCGTCTTCGCATCATCACCACCACCACCACCACCATAGTCATCATCATCACCACCACCACCAGAGTGACGAGCTCAAGTTTTCTTCGTCGTCGACCATCACTGCCACCACCAGTGCTATGCCGTTCAAGTCGTACTCGCAGAGCCGCACCACCGCGGAGGCGATCCAACAGCTACAGCGGTACCACCAGCAGGCGCCCGAGAACAAGTTCGCGCAGAGCCAGCGGCTTCCTTCTTCCAGTTCCCACCACACCACAGCAGGACCAGCAGCGGCAGCAGCAGCCGTCGGAGGTGGGGGAGGACGGCGCTCGCGCACGGCCACGAGACGCGTGCAGTCGCTGCCACCGGACGCGCTCGCCGACCTCTCGAGCGTGGACTTTGACCTCGACAGCATCTCGATCGCCGACCCGAACGACGACGACCAGGTCTCGCTCACCTCTTCCCAGCGAGACGAATGTGAGTGCTTGCCTTGGAAATTGGTTTTGTTGTACGATGGTCAGTCTGACTGACCTCAATGCCTAATGCGCCTGACTAACTCTGCTGGATGTGAATGGAATGGGTATCTACCTCCTATAGGCATATCGCCACTGGAGCAGAGTCTTGACGACACGGACAGCCATTTCGAAGTGAGTTCGCAGAGCTCGGTGGAGTAAAAGAAAATGCCTGACAAATGCATCGTCATCATCTCGCTAGATCTCATCTGTACATCACAAGCACACACACACTCACACTCAACAGCAAGCAAATTTACACGAATCGACAATCGCAAAACAGCATGCAAATCAGCAGCAAAACAGCGTGTCATAAATGTGTGAGAGATGTTGGTGGAACTGGGTTCATAACAGCTTTTTGTATCGAGTTTGCTGATCACTTTTAGAACAATTATCCGATGGATGCTCACTTTTTTGAAAGTTCAAACATCAAGCCGATTCGCATTCGCATCTCTTCGTGTGCACAAGATACATACGAGTGAGCGAGCGAGTAGCTTCATCATCTCGCAATAAGAAGCAGTCAGACGAAACGAAACGAGAACGATCGCTCAGCACACAGGCGTCTGTGGCATAACGCGACTGCTATGAGCGCGCAGGTCAACAATCTCATAGCGAGCTGCGAGATGGAGTACCAGGTGGCGAACGCGCAGACAGGGAGGAACATGTGCACGACGGTCTGCAAGCGCACAGTGGTAAGCGAGCGAATGCACTCGCTTTGTCATGGATTGCAGCAGCACTGACGTATGCTGTAGTGGTATTTCATTTAACTGGTGGTGCATGTGTATGTTTGTCATGACATATTATTGTTTGCTGCAGTTGATCAAGCGCCGTGGTGGACTGGAAGTGGTTTCCGAGGATCCGCCCATGCGCAAGGCTCTGAAGATGCAGGAGCGCAAGTACGAAGGTAGCAACGGCTGCACGTGCAGTAGATATGATGCATGTGCATTATGGGCGTGAACTGACAGTGTCTGTGTGTGGCTGTTATGTGGCCAACGTGTGTGTGTGTACGTGTCTGCAGTATACTCGAGTCATCTGATGCAGGGAAAGCTGACGTTCATCGTGTACGTATTGAGACCACGGCTCGCGTTTTCGATGGTGTCCTCTATATCAACATTATGACTCACATTTCATATTTCTCTTGCTCTCACAGACGCGATGGTGGCCGCATCTACCAGTACAACCTACGCGGTGGTGAGCCGGCAAGCATGGAGTCCATTTTCGCGTTTTCGGTCCGCATGGGAGCGATTTCAAAGACGCCTCGCGCTCGCCAGCCCGTACTGCCAACGCCAACAATTCATCAGCATTCTACAGCCAGCTTGCTTGGGAAGAGATTAGCAGTAGAGCGAGCAGTCAGAGGATACGAAAGCCCGAGGCGGCCATTGCGCCGCCGCATCAACGATTACGAATCGCCGAGTATCGATCCGAGAAGGCGATCACTGCTAGACATAGAGGCATCGCCAGCGACACCGCCACGACGCGGTCTCAAAATCTGCCGAACGCTCCTTCACGAAGACGATACGATAGCCACGAAAGCAGGAGCAGATTCGCATGGTTCCAGCAGCAACAGCAGCACCGAGAGACTCACGAGCGAGCAGCAGCAGATCATGCGCTTGATCGCAGAGAAGAAGAGCGTCTTCTTCACAGGCAGCGCCGGCACTGGAAAGTCGTTCCTGCTGCAGCACATCCTGAAGAACGGCCGAAAAGCCAACAAAAGAGTGTACGCGACCGCGACCACGGGCATCGCGGCGTACAACATCGGCGGCATGACGCTGCACCACTTTGCAGGGCTGGACACGCGACCGAACGCCGACAGGAGCGATCTCCTGCGTCAGATCCAACCGAAGAAGGACGCGCTCATGCGCTGGCGCGACGTCGAAGTGCTCGTGATCGACGAGATCTCCATGCTCGACGGACGTCTGTTTGATGATTTAGAGGCGCTCGCGCGGCAGCTTCGACACGACACTCGCTTCTTCGGAGGCATCCAACTGGTGCTGTCGGGCGATTTCTTCCAGCTGCCTCCAGTGTCGAGAGAGCGCAACGACGTCGCGCTATGCTTTGAGAGCGCTGCCTGGAAGCGCGGAGTCCGCGACATCGTGGTGCTCAAGGAGGTTTTCCGCCAGACGAACCAGGGATTCGTCGACATCTTGAACGCATTCCGCGTGGGGAAGCCGACTGACAGGATGATCGCGGCGCTGAACGAGCGATATACATCGAGCGCGCAGCTGGACTGGACAACGATTCACATTTTTACGCACAACAAGGACGTGCTTCAGGTGTGTTTTGGTGTGGACGGCCGCTGATAACTGCTGTGTGTTGATCAGGATTTGGTTGACTAAGTTGCTGTGTGATGTTTACTTTCGCGTCTGTGTAGACAAACACGAAGCGCCTGGACCAGCTGGGCGGAAAGAAATTCAACTATGTATCAGCCGACAGGTACGCCCACCACATTCTCTTTTATGGGAATTCACTGAGAAGTGTGCTGACAAATGGTATGGTATTTCTTCTGTAGCGGCAAGAAGGAATATTTATCGAGTTGTCCAGCGCCAACGACAATCTCGCTCAAGAGTACGTGTATACTACGATGAATTCCCTCTATCCTATGAACTCTGCTAACAGCACATGCTTGATATTCTGCAGAGGATGCGCAAGTGATGCTGATCAAGACCATCAACCCTTCCTCTGGACTTGTGAACGGATCGCGAGGTATCGTGCAGGGTTTCACGCCACAGACAAATCTCCCGATCGTGCGATTCTCGAACGGATCCACTGAGATCATCCAGCATGAGGAGTTCACTGTGCGGGTAGCAGACACGGTGCTGGCGTCGCGGCGACAACTGCCACTCACTCTCGCCTGGGCAATCAGCATTCACAAGAGCCAGGGGCTGGCGTTCGACTCGGCGGTGCTCGACCTCTCGCGCGTGTTTGAGTTTGGACAAGCGTACGTCGCGCTATCGCGAGTGCGCTCGTTCGAAGGACTCCGTTTGCGCACTCGCCTTCGAGCATCGAATCTCATTCTCGCAGACTCGAAAGTGCTCGATTTCTACGAGCGCATAGATGAAGAAGAGCGCTCCTATTAGCATGTGCATCAAGCATGGCACTTGCGGTGACACATGGCTACATTTTTGAGCGTCATAACGTAATTTACGATGATAGCTGCACCATTATCCAAAAATTACGCTGATGAGCACTTCCACAATTCATTTGTATATTTTGAGTCGTTCCTCAAACGCCCAGCAATTCTTTTTTAAACGAATTGCAGTCAGATTGGGTGTTTGCCTGCCAAAACCCCATTCAAGTCCTTTCTTAAAATCAGTAGATTTGAGGACTTTCGCCGGAAAATGCACTTAAAGCAGTACACAATTATACCGAAAACCACACAACGCGTACACCACGCTTTCCTGTCTTTTTCCAAGTGAAGTCACAAACGATGAAGTATAAAAAGTCAATACTCGCCTCTGGAACAGGCAAATGCACTGAGCAGAGTTATAGTTGTCTCCAGTAAATCTGGAGGCACCTTAAAATGCACACATTGTATGAATTTTAAGAGTGAAGGAACTGACCAGTACCGATACTCTACCGGATCTAGAACGGTATCGTACTGGCTTGCTGCACAAATACCGGTAGACTACCTGTATTCTTGAATGCAAATGGAGTGGTGGAGAGTTCCTCACAGCGTGCGGTACGTACCGGTTGTACCGGTATCTGGCGGTGGGTGGTGGAGAGGTTAGGGTGGTGCGATTTTGGTTGGTTCGTAGTGCAGTGCGCGCCGCGTGACTTGCTGTTTGTATGGTGGCGGCGTTGTCTCGGCTTCTGTATGGCTGCTGGGGCTTCGTGGTGGTTGGAGCCGCTTATTTTACCCTTCCTTCCGCTCAGCGTCAAAGTCGAAGTCCGAATCCAAGATGGTAAGTGGGCGAGCGCCTTGGGCTCCGGGGCTTCCCGCCTCTTGCTCCCTCAGATAGGTCGGCTGGTCGCGTCCGTTCCCATGTGCCTCTCTCTCTCGCTCGCTCGGCCTCTTCCTTTCCTGCGTTGCTGCTCCTGCGGTGTGTCGTGCGTGTGGCGGCGTCAATCCATCCTGAATGTCGATCAAAAATGGGCGGCATGGCGCTTCTCTCCGTGTCAGACCTGTCAATCAGTCTGCGCGACAGTGGCTGACTGATTACGAACCGAATGAACGCGCGTTAATGAAGCGAGTTGTGATGGAGCGGTGATCCAGTGGACCAGCACGTGAAACCTACATGCCTGTGTACCAGTCAGCAGCTCCAGTGGCGCGCGCTTCGTGTTCCTCGCTGCACGTGTCAATGGATCCATTTGAAACAGGCGTAGTCATGTGAGGAACGAGTGCAGAACGACCGAGTGAACGAACGGAAAAGCAGCAGTGTCTGGCATGTTGGAGCGGTTGACACAGGCAGACAGGCAGCAGCGCAGCGAAAGCAGACCGGGAAGAAGGGCAGCGAGAGAGCATGTCTGGAACAGTAGCGATTGCGATGCAATCAAGTGCGACCGATCGACCGAGGGAGTCTACGCCCTTAGCTCATCAATGGTATCGAGAAGCTAATGATTGTGCTGTGTCATGATGTGTAGACTAAAGGTACCCAATCTTTCGGTAAGCGTCACAACAAGACCCACACCATCTGCCGTCGTTGCGGGCGTAGCTCGTACCACGTGCAGAAGAGCGTCTGCTCTTCGTGTGGTTACCCTGCTGCCAAGATGCGCAAGTGTAAGTACCGCTTATTCATTCTGTGTCTATCACCAGACTGCTGTTGCGCGTTAAGAGCATCTCTAACGCATTGCTCTTCGATTGCTTGGTTACTACAGACAACTGGTCGCAGAAGGCTCTTCGTCGTCGCACCCAGGGCACTGGTCGCATGAAGTACCTCAAGACCATCCCACGCAAATTCAAGAATGGTTTCCGTGAGGGAACGACCGCTGTCTCCAAGAAGGCCGCCACCAACTAAGTCTTCACCAGCAGACGAGGTTGACGGCTGATCTTCGAACAGAGTACAACGCGACGCCATTTTCTCTCGTGAGACCGGTAGTTTGGGTAACATCGCAACACGAGGGAAGACGAGAACAATAAGAAGGACTTTGGGTTTCTTTTTCTTCTTCTTCTTTTACCTTGGGCGTCTTTCGCGGGCATCCTCGAGCGTCGGCTGGGCTGCTGCAGCTCTTCCTCCTCTTCGTCTTCGGACCACCGTCGTCTTTGTCTTGAGGCCGCTTCTCTACGGTGTCAGACTAGCTTGCCATAGAGAATGCCGGAGCTCATAGAAAGAGGAAGGAGTAGGAAGATGGAGAATAGAGAAAGTAGAGCAGAACGAACGAGGCTTGGAAACCCAGTAATACAAACAAAGCAAAAGAACAGGAAACAAAACACTCCCATTCAATAATGACTTTCCCATGTAGACTCACCATCGAACACGTGTGCAGCCATTTCCCATTCTCTCACATGAGCAGCAGCTCGTTCATTTAGCTCTGCTCTTCACCGAGGCTCTCGAGGATGCTCGACTGGAGCTGGTGGAACGATGACGCGAGCTTGTCGAGGATCTCGAGGTCCTCTTTCTCGCGCACTTTGGTCTCTTTGTGGAGCTGGTGGCGCAGACTCACGAGCGTCTCGATTTGGTCGCACTGCTTGCGTTCCAAGTCGCGGTTGTCGACCCGCATGACGCGGTGGAACTCCTCTTCGCGCTCCTGGAACGTGGCCACGCGACGCTCGCGCTCGACGCGGAAGTTGGTCTCGGTCTTCTTCTCGTTGCTCTCGAGCGCGCCAAGCGTCTTCTTCTCGCGCTTCTGGATCTTGGCGTTCTCGATGTCGAACGTCTCGTGATTCTTGTCGAGCTTCCGCGTGATTGTGCCCTGCAACTTCTCCATGATCTCCGGCACGGTCGTATACGCAAATTTCTTGAAATCCGCATCGCATTCATGGACCCTAAAGATGGAGGGAATTGTCAGCTAGAGAGCTCATCAATAGTGTTGAAAGAGGCTTGGGAAACTGGTTTCTAGACCAAAATGAATAAACCAATCTTTCACTCACTTTCGCTCTTCACCCGCGACTTGTTGCGCCTCGAGCCGTGCGAAATGCGACAACGTCTTCTGCTCCACGCTTAGGAACGCACTCTGAAAATGTTTTCGGAAATCTGCTTGCAGCTGCTGGGCGGAAAGCTCCATGTCCTGCCGTTCTTGTCCGATTCGCTCCTCAAGCTCGCGACCGCGCTTCTTGACGGCGTCCTATAAATTCGGGGAAGGAATTGATCAGCCAAATACTCCATCGCCACCAATGCCGCATTTTGCAAAGCAATATGGTACCATGCTTACGATCCGCACTTGGAAGTCGACGTTGTACGCGTGCACCGCGGCCTTGAGGTCTTCCATGTCTTCTTCCAGGTCCACCTCTGCATTCTCGATCGTCTGCGCGCGCTTCGACTCGGACGGAAAGTCGACTGGCGGTCGGATCTGGTTATTTCACAGGTATACACACACACACACCTTTGTATCAGTGCTCCATGCAGTTCATAATGAATAAGCCATTCAAGCTCATGCGATTATTACCACTCGAGATAGCGGATCCCCTGGCGGTGCGATGGTTTCATTGTACGACGAGTGATACGCCTGGACGACAGGCTCCGCATAGCTGGCGTCTGTTGTGTGCGATGCTTCGTTGTGGCCGCCGTGTCCACCACCATGTGACTCTGCTTCAGCAAAGTAATTTTTGCCACTCTCTCTATGCTGTGGCGTCTCCATATTCGCGTGAGCAGCTACGGATTGTTCAGTCCAATGGCCACCTTCATCGTTTATTCAGAATGTCCGCGCCGCTTCGAGGTCTGATTGTGTGGGCTCAACGGCAGAATGAGCGGCATTTTTATCGTGTACCACACTATTCACAATCCTTGAGTTATGTGTTCCACATAGCATTGCGCCACGATGGCAATTGATTGGGTATGATTGGCAACATTATTGATTACATCAATTGCTCGAAGCTGGAAGCGCAACGATGACGCTTCGAAGCCGCTGGCGATGGACTGCGGCGGCGGTGCTGAAGCGGCATATCGGCGCTGTGCTGCAGCAATCTGCGCCGCCAGTGCGCAGCTTGTCTTCTACTGCTGCTGCAGCGTTTGATGCGAATCGCACTCTCAGTGAAAATGCCAAGAAGCATGTCGTGGTTGGCATGTCAGGCGGCGTGGACTCGTCCGTCACGGCGCTACTGCTCAAGAAGCAGGGCTACAACGTCACGGGCGTGTACATGAAGAACTGGGACGCGAGCGACGAGCTGGGTAAAGAGGCGTGTCCGCACGACGCCGAGTTCAAGGACGTACAGGCGGTGTGCGATCAGCTCGGCATCGAGGCGCAGCAGGTGAACCTCGTGCAGTCGTACTGGAACGCGGTCTTCTCGCCCTGCCTCGAGAGCTTTGAAGAGGTGAATGCAACGCACCGTTGCAATATCATCATTATGCCCATGTTCACTTACAAATCTATCTGTGTTGTATTAGGGACTGACGCCGAATCCGGACATCCTCTGCAATCGCGAGATCAAGTTCAAGGCGTTCCTCGACTATGCCGACAAGATCGGTGCGGACTATGTCGCTACGGGCCACTACGCGGCCTTGCGCCGAAGCGATAGCGAAGACGGCAATACAGAGAAGTTCCCGCAATTGTACGCTGCAAAGGACGAGACGAAGGACCAGAGCTACTTCCTCTCGAACGTCGCGGGCAGCGCGTTCTCCAAAGTGCTCTTCCCGCTGGGTGAGCTGCGCAAAACGCAGGTGCGCCAGCTCGCGCTCGAAGAGAAGCTCTGCACCGCGGAGAAGAAAGACAGCGTGGGCATTTGCTTCATCGGCAAACGCAACTTTTCGGATTTTATCCACCAGTACATCCCGCGACAGGGCGGCGCGTTCTTCACGGTCGACGGCGAGCGCCTGCACGACCACGACGGGTTCACGTCATACACGATCGGCCAGGGAGCGCGCATCCAGGGCATGAGCGAGAAGTGGTTCGTTGTCGGCAAGCACAAGAGCGATCACTCGGTGGTCATCGCGCCGGGCACGCGCCACCCCGCGCTCTTCACGGACGCGCTGTTCGCGTCAAGCGCCAAGTTCAACTGGATCTCGGGCGAGTGGCCGCGCAAGTTGCTGGAAACGGGCTCGATGCGCTGTCAGTACCGCGTACGCTACCGCCAGGAGCTCGGCGAGTGCACCATCTCGCTCGTGTCGAGCCGCGAAGCGCGCGCTGGAGCAAGCGGACTCCACGACTGGGACGCTCCGGAGCTGGATGACGACGGGGATGCCGGCGACAAGGCGTTCCTGCGCGTGGACTTTGACAAGCCGCAGCGCGGCGTCACCCCGCAGCAGGCGCTCGTGCTGTACCGAGAGGACGGACTCTGCTACGGCGGCGGCCCCATCGCGGTCGCCGGCAGATCCTACCACGAGCAAGAGAAGCCGCTCGCGCCGGACGTCTACGACTGGCGCAGCACGCTCTGATGCGCATGAGCCTTCCTAATATGCAAACATACAATAGATTTCTGACATTTCTCCAATTCCCTATTGGTTTGCTGCTTGGGAATGAAGCCATCCATCCATCCATCCTCCTCACATTATTGGTCGTGCGTGTATCATTCTCATTCTTTCTCTTTGTGGTGCGTCCAGTATCGAAGCCACCAAGATCAGAAGGGGTGTCACCCTTATATCCCACTTTCCAGTTCCATACAAAACAGCTTCCGGCGGTTTTGCAGTGAGACGAAACACTCGTTGGGTTTTTCGTGCCATCCGTCCCTGGGTTGCGGGGATTGAAGAAAGCGCCAATTCCGCATTCCGCAATTTCTTGACTCAGAAGAAAGGAAAGAAGGAAGGAAGAAAGGAAGCTACTCACGCGGAAGGCGGCGCGCAAGAGAGAGAGAGAGCGAAGAAGCAGAAGCAGAAGAAGGAACGAATAGATAAATAGAGAAGACACCGTACACCAGAAGCGAAATGAACACGCCGCCGAATCGAGACGCCATGTCGCCGCTGCTACCGCAGTCCGCGCTTGCTCAGGCCGCCGCGGCTGCGATGCCGTTCCTGCAGCCGGCCACCAATCAGCAGCAGCAGCAACGGCAACTCGAGTACGGTGAAAACGGCTTTCAGGAGCTGCCGCTGTCGCCGACGCTGCTGCGCAATCTCGGTGACCGGTCGTACGACAAGCGCAAAGGCGCTGCGATGGAGGTCGAGAACCTGATCAAGCAGCTGCAGGAGAAAGCGGCCGCGACCGAGCACCGCCAACGCCAGTTTCTGCTCTTGCAACAGCAGCAGCAGATGAACGGATCCCCCGCGGCAAAGATCCCCGCGGATATGGCAACACTGACGAACGTGAGCCGCGAGCGCATCCCCGCGATCATTGATCTTCTCGGCAACGAGTTTGCGTTCTCGACGAATGCAAACCACCGCAAGGGTGGACTCATCGGACTCGCGGCGACTGCGATTGGGCTCATGCACGAAGCGCATCTGTACTTGGACAAGCTTTTGCCGCCAGTGCTGCACTGCTTTGACGACCCAGAGAGTCGCGTGCGCTACTATGCCTGTGAATCGCTGTACAACATCGCGAAAGTCGCTCGTGGACACATTCTGCAGTACTTCAACAAGATCTTCGACGGGCTCTGCAAGGTGGGTGGGTGGCAATAAGTCGTGAGCACGATAGATAGGGTGGTTTCTAACGATTGCGTTGATGTGTGTTGTGGCATTGTTCCTTCGTGCAGCTCTTTGCTGATGTGGACGTCGATGTCAAGAACGGAGCCAACTTGCTGGATCGACTCGTGAAAGACATCGTGACGGAGAGTGAATACTTTGAAGTGGACATGTTTATCCCGCTGCTGCAAAAGTACATTCGCATGACGAACCCGTACATTCGTCAGCTGCTGGTAAGCACATTGATGCGTACACTTGGTGATGTGATCATGTGGTAGTGGTAACTGACGAGCACTTTCTTTACTGGGTCGCGTGTGTAGGTTGGCTGGATCACAGTGCTCGACTCGGTGCCAGATATCGATATGCTGGACTACCTGCCCGATTTCCTGGATGGATTGTTTAATATGCTCAGCGACGGCAATCGCGAAATCCGTCAAGCAGCGGATAGTGCGCTGACCGAGTTTCTGCGCGAGATCAAGCAGACAGAAGACGTGGACTTCGGTCGAATGGTGGAGATCCTCGTCGGTCAGTGCAACTCGAAGGAGCGCTTCAACCGACTGACCGCTGTCTCCTGGGTCCACGAGTTTGTCACGCTCGGCGGAGAAAAGCTGGTCGAGTTCTATGCGGATCTGCTGGCAGCGATCATGCACTGCATTTCCGACTCAGAGCATGAGATTCGACAGGTAGCCGAGCGTGCGAACGCAGATCTGCTGCAGCTGGTGAAAGCGACCGCCCAAGAGGTTGAGCTGGTGCCGATCATGGAGAAGCTGAACAAAGAGCTCAGTAGCGATCATGCACCGACTAGAAAAGCCGCCTTGCGCTGGATCTCGATGCTGCTGGACAAGTACCCGAACCAGCTGCTGGCGCACATTGGCAGCTTGTTGCCTACTCTCTTGAAGACGCTCTCGGACTCGTCGGACAAAGTGGTGTTGCTGGATCTGGAAGTGCTGGCGCGCATCTCACTGAACGAAGTCGAGTTTGAGAAAGTGCTTAATGCGATTCTGCAGCTGTTCGCGCACGATCGCCGGCTCCTGGAAACCCGTGGCAGCATGATTGTGCGCAAGCTGTGCGAACTGCTCGACTCGAAGAACATCTACATGATCTTCGCGAAAGTGCTCGGCGCTGGCGCGAGTAGCCTGGAGACGCAGATGGACGGCGAGTTCGCGTCGGTAATGGTGCAGACGCTGAACCTGATTCTGCTGACGGCGAATGAGCTGGAAAAGCTCCGCGAGATCCTACGCCGCAGTTTCCAGAAGCACGCGTCGGAAGACGATGTTCAAGTGTTTACGGTGCGTTCATCATGATATGAGCAGCGTTGACGTGCGGATCTTGCCTAATCTCTCGCTAAGTATCCCCTGTTGCTGGTTCTCTGTGGATGCTGCAGGCTCTCTTCCAGTCGTGGTGTCACAACCCGATCGCAGCGTTCAGTCTCTGCCTGCTCGCCCAGTCCTACACGCTGTCGTCGGCGCTCATCAGCAAATTATATCCTTTTTCCACGCGAACCATCATTTACATGAACTATGCATGCTGCACTGCTATGACCTACGATCGGTCATCTTGTGGTTTCCCTTACATCGCGAAGATTTCGTTCTTTCTTTGATTTGTTGCGTGTGTTTACTGCAGACATTGACGCCTCCGTCGGGTTTCTGATGCAGATCGACAAGCTCGTCCAGCTTCTCGAGTCGCCGATCTTCATCCACATGCGCCTCCAGCTGCTCGAGATCCACGAAGACTACCACGCGAACCTCGTCAAAAGTCTGTACGGACTGCTGATGCTGCTCCCTCAAAGCGCAGCGTTCCGGATGCTTCGCGATCGCCTGGTCAGCGTCACCAACATGGCGACTGCGATTGGTCGGATAGATCTTGGCGGCGCTCGCCCGCAGCACGGCGGTGGCAGCAGCGACGTATCTCCGCAGCTTCGAGTGGACACCGTGGCGTTGCTCGCGCACTTTGATTCGGTCCAGTCAAAGCACACCGAGATTCGAAAGAAAGGTACGAACGGACCATGCTCTGCTTGCATGCATACTGTCTGACGATTGTGGTTCTTGTTTTAATCACGTCCTGCCTCTATGAATGAATGTGTAGTGATGGAAGAAAAGTCGTTGCTGAGAGAGCATGACGTTGCGTAAAAGCGAACGGCGATAGAAAAGCTCTTAAACCGCAACGCTTGCGAGCGTGTGGGTAAGTGAGAGATATTCGAAGAGCATCTGGTCCGTAAATCATTGTTTATACATTGCAAAATGGCTACACGGTGGTATCGTCTTTGTTTGAGAGCTGATTGGTGTGGTGATCGATCAGCTTTGGCAGCAGCCTCAGAATAATCTCAACAGCTTGGTCTCGGTATGCATTCCTTCCTCGCGTCAGTCCGTCAGCATCTCACGGCTTCTAGGTTCAGTGCGCCTCATGCGCCTTCCTAGTTGTTCTCGTACCCTATTTCTTCTGACGAGCACCCCTCCAGAGCGAGAGTCTTCCAGATGAGTTGCCGCCCGCGATGGCATCCAGCGTCGGGTGGTACACGTTGATCGAGTGCACCGAGTTGAAGTTCTCGCTTGTAAGTTCCTGGATCGGGTTCTTGCGCGTGGCTTCGAAAATCTGGATGCGTCGAGGCTGCTGCATGCAGCCGATCACGAACCGGTCTTTCCGTTTCGGGTCCCAGGACGCGTGCAGCTTCGTGAGCCACCGTCCCGTCTGGTTGTTGTGGGGGATCGCCAGCGTTGGCGCGACGTTGTGCGCGTCCTCGTGCTTTGCGTCTCGCGTGTCAAACACATTGACGTAGTTGTCTTGCCCCACGGTCACCAAGTGGTCGCCGAGTGGCGAGAAATACGCGCAGTTGACGCTCCGGTTGTGCGGCATCGTGACAAGTGGCTGGTTCTTCGTTCTCTTCAGCTTCCGGATATCCCAGAGGCACACTGTGCGGTCCAGCGAGGCAGTCGCGAGGCAGAACGAGAACAGCGGGTGCTGATGCAAAGTGTTGATCTTCTTCTCATGCAGCAAGTACTGGGACTGCTTGCTGGATGGCTGGCGCTGGTCGACTGACCAGATGTGGCCGTCCTCACAACTGATCAAGAACGCGCCGTTATCTCTATCGATCGTCATCGACGTGATGCCGACGTTGTCGCTCGTGCCGAAGTGCTCCGTAAAAGACCCTGCTTTGAGATCAAATTCGCGGATACTGCCGTCAAAGCTCGACGAGAGGAGCTTTGTGGAATCATGTGGCGAGAAGTGCAGCTGCGTCACTGGACTCGTGTGCGGACGGTACATGACGACTACGTTCTCTTCGTCAGTCTCTTCATCCGCAGACCAGAGCGAGAGATTGCCGCGCTTGTCACCTGCCGCGACTACGAGCTTGTCTGTGCGTGGGTGGAACGCCATCGAGTAGACCCGCTCCTCCGTGGCTTTAACAAAGTCGTCGCTGCTGAGGTGGTAGTCCACTGTCTCGATCCCGGCCGCATCGACTTTCAAATCCGTCTCGCGCTCTTCTCTCTCATCATCGCTATCGAGACCGCCAGCGATGCTGTCCAGGAAAATTCTGCCCTTGTCGCCGGACAAGTTGATCGCCTGCGCTGCGAGCTTCGGGTCCAGTCTTCCTCGTCTGTCCTCGGCTTCATCAGCAGAGTGGTCGCCTCCTTTCCCATGCAAAATGACGTAGTCCGTGCTTGAGTTATATACATCCCCAAGCGCCAGGTTGTCCGACTGCTTGCCCTGAATGCGCCGCGACTTGCGCGTCGGCAGCTGCGGCTCGACCGGCTTGCGCTTTGCCTGGAGCCCTTTTGGTTTTGCGACACCAACACGCGCAGCGATTTTGGCCTGCAATATGCATGGACATTACGTTAAAAGCGTCCGCAAAGAGCAAACCATCAGCACATATCTACATAGATAAGGAAGAAATAGGTCACACGAACCGTAGACACGCCCATGGACTTCATGAACTCGAGGTTGCGCTGGATGTTCTCGAGCCGCTTGCGCTCGTACTCGGCCATCTCCTTCGACTCGCTGCTCGACGACAGAGCGGATGCGACTACAGCACCCGCTTTAGGCTCCAGCTTGGGCTCGATGTCAGTTTGCTTATGCTGCGGCTTTGGTTGCTCTTTCTTTACAGCCGCGGCCACCTCGAGCTTGGGTTCTTCTTTCTTGATCGCAGCCTTCACCTCCTGCTTGGGCTCTTTCTTGATCACAGTGCCTGGCATCATGGCCGCAGCTATCTTGACAGGAACGAGCGCAACAGCGGTGGCAGCAGCCTGCGACGCCTGCTGCTTGCTGATGCGCGTTTGGCCTCGCGTGCTGCGCATGGTGGGTTGTTTGCCGTTTGAGCTGCTCGCTTTCTCGCCTTTCACTTGACCTGCAGAAACATTTGCACTTTTTATATCCAACGAGAGCATTTAATATGTGAATTTATCCAAAAGCAAGACTTTCATAGAGGCAGTTTATCTGTGAATGTAGCTCTTCGTCCAATCACGTCCCGCCAATTTGCTTGTTGGAGCCAAATTGCCAGTTGGAAAAAAATGGCGACGACAGCAATGGCGGGCGTGGTGGCGCGCGTGCGGTGCCGCGTGCGCATCCCAGCGCTTCCTGGCAGCGCTAATGGCGCCTTTGCGCAGTTTGGGCGCAGAGCGCTCTCTCAACGCGCTCGAGGCACTGTCAACCGCGACTTCAAGATCGTGAGCCTGAAGAACAACAGCGCGGCTCGCGGTCACAAGATCGAGACCCAAGTGGACGCCAAGGAGATCGCCAACAAGCAGATCCCAAGCGAGTGCCTCGTGCATCCAGCGAGCAATACCGACTGGCAAGTGGTCCGCAGAGAGCACTTCAAGGTACGCGCTTGCTGATTGCTGGTGTGCACTGTTTGCGATAACGTCTGACTGACTCATCTAAATGCATGCATCCATCCATTCATTCATTCATTCGTCCATTAGGCCATCCCCATCCCGAAGGGCTGGGAGCGAGAGCTCGAAATGCTCCAAGAGCGCATTGGCGTGAAGTTCAACGATGCAACCCATTTGATGTGCGCGCTGACGCACCACGGCGCTTTCTCGCACAACCAGGTCGCTGGCGGCGTGCCCGCGCATCGGCTCTCGAACCGCAGTCTCGAGTTCCTGGGCGACTCGGTGCTGGGCATGGCGGTGGCATCGTACCTCTTCCAGGCGCAGCCGCTGCACCAGGAGGGGCAACTGACGCAGTCCAAGTGGGCGCTCGTGAACAACCAGACGCTCTCCAAGATCTGTGTGAACGACCTGAAGATCGACAAGCTCATCCTCGTTGCGGCAGACTACAGTCTCGCGCGCCAGAGCTCCAAGAGCATCTACGTGAAAGGCCGGACGACGATCCAGTCCGGCGCCGTCGAGTCGCTCATCGCTGCCGTGTATCTGGACCAGGTAAGCCTTAATCATTGTGCTGTGAGTATAATGTCCAATCACTGATAGAATGATGATGATGATGATGATGATGACAAACACACAGGGCCTGGAAGCAGCGCTAGCGTTCGTCAACACCAAGATCCTGCCGCACGCCGTCAAGTACGCGACCCACGAGAGCGTGTGGGAGCCCATCGGCGCGCTCCAGACCCTGCTACAGGCGAATGGCTTTGGCCACCCAGTGTACAAGTGAGTCACTCTGTGTGTTGTTGTCAACTGTTGACTTGGCCAGAGATCTGTTGAGACTAACTTTTCTGATAACCAATTAGACACCTACCAGCGCCGCAGCAGAGCGTTGTGTTCCAAGTCTCGCTGATCGTCAAAGGACAGGTGCGAAGAGCTGCAAAGCGCACACCCAACAGCTCATTTCCCATACAAGCCCGTTCACTAACACGAATTGCTCTCTGTAGTCCATTTTGACAGAGTCCGGGCCGTCCTACAAGGCCGCGCGCGCGAAGGCAGCGGAGGCCGGGTATCGCCACTACAAGGCGATCTTCGGAGACGAAACCAAGTAGATTGGATTACAATCCAGTCATTCATTCGCACACCCACTTCAAATAGAGCCACCTTCACTAACACCTTTGAGGGCGATGCAAATATTCTCTGATTATATCGTTCGGTTCATTGGCTTCCAGCCACCGATCTTCATCCTAATATGCTCCGTTTTTGCGAGCAACAACGCTGCCGTAAAAACGAGAGCTCCTGTGTGTTTGTGTGCGTGTTTACCTATTGCCGAAGTTCGCTTCAGTGGTGCTTTTCGAGTGTGTAGCTCTCTCTCTCGCTCTAAAACTCGGCTTCGTCGCTTGACTCGTCATCGTCGTCGTCCCCGCCCTTATTCGCGCCGGCGGGGAGCTCCATGGGCTTCGCCATCGCGGCGACAGCAGCGCGGCGCCGTGCGCGCGGGATGATGTTCGACGTGTCCAGGCCGATGAAGTCGTCCTCGTTCAGCTTCACCTCCGGATCCGACTCGGAGTCCGAGCCCGACTCGTCGCTGCCCTTTGTCCGCCGCTTCTTCGACTGTAAATTGCACAATTCGGATCATCATTCATCCACACAAATCGACATGGATCAGATACACGCACACACAGTCTCTGCATATTCGCTCATTCATGTAAATCCCCATAAAAAACGCACCTTTGGAGCACGGTCTTCGTCGTTATCATCATCGTCATCATCGTCGTCGTCGCTTCCGCTTCCGCCTTCGCCGTCGTCGCTGCCCTCTCCATCTTCATCTTCGTCGTCCTCGTCCTCATCGTCGTCGTCCTCCTCACTGGCTTCCTCTTTCTTCTTCTTGCTTCTCTTCGCAGCAGCAGCGGAAGCTTTGCCCTTGCCGTTCACTGACGCGCTGCTTTCTTCCGCGGCGAACGCGTCGGCGGGTTTCTTGGTGAAGAAGTCGTCGATCTTGCGCTTGCCTTTGGATGCGTCTTCAGCTCTGTTGACACACAGGAGAGAACCACAGAAGACACATAGCCGAGTCAATACACATACTCACGTCATAGAGAGCGCATTCTCTGCAGCGTATGACTGGATAGAAACGTACGGCTTGGTCATGTCTGTCTACTTGCTTGCTTGCTTGCTGCGTGGGGTCGTGAAGCGCGAATGGCTCGAATGGGGGAACGCACCAGTCTTTTTTGGCGGGAGCAGCGCTTTTTCGCAAGCTATTTTCGGGGGACCCTCTCGTAATCGCTAGTTGCTCTGGCAAACGGCACGATCAGTTTACAAAGGGAACGCGGAAGACCTTAGTATGCAGGTACCCTTTTTAAAACGATCCAATTAGTGTTTATGGTATCACACAAAATACTCGCTTCTGATCCTGTGAACATTAATGAGACGCATCTCTAAATGGAAACACGAGATGGTGTGTTGTTGAGCATGCGAAGTGTATGTGGAGTTAGCTGTGGAAATGGTGGGAAGCGGAACGAAGAGAGTACTGCTGCCAGCCAGTGTATGTGTGTTTGCTCGTATAGCAGAGCGACCTTGCGTGTGGCGCGGCTGGCTCATTGAGAGCGTTGCGAGCACAGTCACCCAGCAGGTCAAAGCGCCTATTGCAAGTTGAAGCGACGCAGTTTGTTTCCACATTCGCCATCAAAACCAGGAGGATTTGATGGCTGCTGATGCTGTCCAAATGTACTGTACTGGCTGCATTTGGCGCGTGCTTGTGATCGCAGCAAGTCACAGCATGATCGATCGCCCTGCCTACTCACTTCAATCTCACACGCCAATTGACTGGACGTGGCGGAATACTTGTTGTTCGAGCCTTTAAGAAGCATTTGTCAATGCTCAGTTTGATTCGATTGGCTGTATCATGGCCCGGTATTTTCGCTCTCAAGGTGTTGTTTCTACGATAGTTCACTTTATCAATTTGAATCACGTGTGAAGCGTTCCCAGTCCTTCTATCAACTGTTACCCTCACCATGGATGCAACCCAATGAGCCGCGAGCCGAGCGAAGAGAAATGATGCTCAGAGAATTGCTCTTCCACGCGCTGGTCGCCCTGGGACTTTTGCCAGTGGTCCGCTGGGAGCAGCCGCAGGCGATAGCGGCGGAGCTGCTCTTGGACGTACGCCCGGTTCAGCTCTACATCCGGCAAAAAGCCTGTGTACACGACCTCGCGAGGCACGCTGCCTGTGTGCTTGTAGCTGTTCGCGTGCGGGATGCGCCAGTCGAAGAAGATCACGCTGCCGGCCTCGCAACTCACGTGCTCGTAACGGTTGATCACGTCGCGGTCTTCCTGCATCCGCAGCGGCGAGAAGTCGCCGAGACACACCTGCGGGCGCCCGTCGTCTTGCTCGAGAGCGCGACAGTTTTGCTCTGCGAAATACGCTGCAAATTCTTTGTGGAACCCGCGCACGGCCTCAAAGCCGCCCGTGTTTTTCTCCAAATTGTCCGTGAGCACCGTGATGCACTGGATCGGACGCCATCGCGGGATCTCCTTGCCCGAGTTGAACGGATCGGACGGACAGCAGTCGAGGTGCGGCGTCAGCGAGCGCTGCATCGGCCGAGACTTCTTCGCGCCGTGCATCTTGGAAATCGTGTCCGGCACGCGGTAGCAGACGCGGTTGATGTACATGAAGCCTTGCTTGCCGTTGAAGTCGCCGTGCGGGTGCTGGAAGTCTGGATGGTTCTGCGCATAGGTCGCACTCCACAAGTCGCTCATCGCCGCGAAAACCTTGTCGTTCTCGGCGACGCGCAGCCGCCACGATGGGTAAAAGAGGTCGAGAATCCCGCCAGCGCCGCCTGTGCTCGACAGCTTCTTGAGGTTCTCACCGGTGGCTTCCAAGTCATTCGGGTCCTACGACCAGCCACGATAGCAGTTAGTCGGTGCACCCCACTGTAGAGATAGCGAGGTTCAGCGCAGTATGCACTCACCACTCCGTACTTCGCGAGCTCGGCATGCAGCCCGTTGCGCGCTGCAGTCACTTCTTCCGGTGTGAGCACGTTCGGGATCATGACAACGCCATTGCGCATAAACTCGTCGATCTTCTCCTGTGTGAGAAAGCGCTCGATCACCTGCGGGTATGTCTCGTCGCCGTATACGCCGGTCTCATGCTGCTGCTGCTGTGTGAGGTCGTCGACCGAGGCGACTGTGCCAGTCGCTTGGAGCTCTTGCGGCGATGGCGCCATTTGATGTGTGGTGGATTGAGTGGGAGTGTGAGTCACATGCTGACACACACCAGGCATTTCGTGTGGAATTTTTATGTGCACCACTGTGGTTGTCGAATAGAAATGCTTGATAGAATCGATGGGCTCACTTTAGAAACGTTTCGAAAATATTTGTCCACCTGTTGTCTCCATCCAAAGTGAATGGATGATGCCACAATCTCGATTCCACTTTTTGAAAGAATCACAGGCTTAATTATCCACTTAATTACGCTTTGCACTGCGGTATTATCCTGTGTCTCGAAACACCAAACGGGGTATCGAGGCTAGGGGTCTCAAAAATTTCAGTCTAGATAGCACCTCTCTTCTATCAGTAGATCAATTTGAATGCTTCTGTGCTGCTTTGCCAGAATTTCCACCTTGCTACTGATTTTATGAGATTGCACCTACGTCCTGCAAAAAAGGAACAACTAAAAAAAGGCGTTTGGCGAAAAATGATTTTCGTTAAAAGCTGTGAACTTCTCTAAAAGTCGGTGACCGAACACAACAACAAATGTATCAAAAGCCCATTTGTTCGATACATTTTTCTATTTTTTTTAGCCCACCTGTTTTTCGATACATTTGCTGTTGGTTGAAAGTTGTTCAAACATTTACCGTCTTTAACAAGGAGGTTTCTTTTTTAGCTGGAAACTGTCCCCATAGTTTCTTACAGAACCGGTCGAAACCTTCATTCTTCCTTGAGGGACACAACAGACAGAGCACTCACACAATTGCAAACAGTGCCGATTTGTGTGTTGCGTCGGTCACAGTGTTCAGCAAATAAAGTAATCCGAGCAGCCAAGCCGAGCAGCTCAATAACCCCCACGCACGCGGCCCTGGACACGTACGTACGCGCAGGCGCTTTCCAGACGACCGCCCGCCACCATGCTGCGCAACGTGCTCATCATGGCGTCCAGTGGCATCGTACTGTTCTCCAAGGAGTACGTCAATGGCGTCGCGCAGGTACGCTTGCTACACTTCACTTTGCCCATGCTAGAGAGCAGACTGGCTTGTCTGACTCGCTAACTGTGATACGGTGGGTATGAGCGGCGTGGTTGGTTCTAATGACATTCTTCTTCTATTTTCTGTGTGTTTGCGG
Source organism: Globisporangium paroecandrum (assembly GCA_023333955.1). Classification (NCBI taxonomy): domain Eukaryota; phylum Oomycota; class Peronosporomycetes; order Pythiales; family Pythiaceae; genus Globisporangium; species Globisporangium paroecandrum. The sequence goes on from JAASFU010000002.1 coordinate 44,512, forward strand.
CTATGCATTATTGGTGCTATCTTGCGTTACTGTTTGTCTATATGTCTTGTAGCCACGGCTGGTCGGGTCGCTCGTGACCGCGATGCTCGAGTTCTCGGCCAAGACGACCGGCGCGCCAGTGTCGCACATCGAGCTCTCGAACGGTACGATTGCGGTCGCAGCGCCATCATCATCGTGCATGCGAGACTTGTCTATTACCTATGGTGTTTGTTTGATGGCTGTGGGGCTGTGTATGTTGACGCTAACGGGACGGTGTTGTGTGCGTCTATATTACTTTTGGTCGACTGTATGCAGTGTCGGTGACGGTCGTGACGAATGATGCGCACAAGGTGTTTTGCGCGATGTTCCACGACACGTCGTTGAAACCGGGCTTCTCGTCTTTCATCGCGAAGGAGATCCTCGACGCGTTTATTATAGAGTACGGCGCGGAGCTGGGCCAAGTGGGCCATAACCTGCGCGACTTCCACCGGTTTCACTACCGGATACCGAGCGTCCTCCGCGACTCGGTCAAGCCCATACTGAGAAAGCGTACGTGGGCATGTGAACGTGTGCCGCTGTCATGAGTGCGTCGATAGCTGACTTTGGTCTATCGATTTGTGTGTGTGATCCCCACAGTGCAACAGCAGCGCGGTATTTTGAAAGCTATTTATGTGACGGACGACACGGTCACCTACGCCACAGTCGACGTCGACCAGATCGGCGTGCTCGCCAATCTCCAGTCGCTCGTGAACAGCTCCTGCGACGCAAGTACGTTGCTCTTCCTGCATAAGTGGTGGAATTGATGAGAATGGGCGGATAGCTGACTTGTTGCTCTTGATTCTGTCCAACAGTGTCGTATTCGGGCGTGAACGTGAACTCGATGACGATCCAGAGCAGTCGCAACACGTGCATACAGGTGAGCGTCGTGCAGCACAGCGAAACGCTCATCGTGATGTACAAGAAAGGCCCGTACTCGGCCAAGAACATCGTCGCGATCAAGGAGTGCGTCACGATGCTGCGGAACGGTACGAAATGAGCGTTTCCAGCTATTATCGCTAGTGGAGGGTTCGTTGGCCTCACCTGTTCTCTTGCGCTCTTGTGTATTCCTCGACATGCAGTCTGCGCATTGATCCGGAATCTGCATCAGCCCTCGCGATGATGATACAAAGAGAGAGAGAGCGATGGTGATGATGATGGAGGTATGAAGAAATTGTTCGTAAGGTAGTGGCGGTGAATCATGGTGACCAAAGTTAATGTAAATAATGAAAAAGCTAGTTTAATATTTTGCAGAGAACGTTACGCTGATGTGAGTTGGAAGCTTATCAGGTCTGCTGCTGGCGTGCATTGCTTTTCACCCAGCGCTTGATGAGAAGCAAGCGAACGAACGAGCGAGGTCTCACTCTCTTATCAATTTCTCCTGGAAACCTACTCTTCCAACTCAATCAGCAGCGCAGCGAACATGCGGGTCTCAATAACGACGGTCACTTCCACTTCAATGTGAATCACGGCGACAGCTCATTTTGTCTCATCATCGCCTTCTTCATAGACTCAGACTTAAACTCAAAAACTACCATTGATCCCCACATGTCGACACGCGAAGGCTGTTGCTGAAGAAGTAGAAAGAGAGAGAGAGAGAGAGAGTGAAGAAGAAGAGCGTTGCAACGCTCGCTCGCTTTTCTTTCGCCAGTGCGTGCACAGTGAATTCAAACCTGTCCAAATCTGTGTTGATGTTGGCACTTGCACAGAGCGCTTGCGGTCATTTTGCTTGAGAGCCCAGCGCTCCATGTGCTCATTGCCCATTTTAGAAACACGCATAGAGACACATGCACATGCACAGTTGAATACCTATGATATCTATTCAGTGAGTGGTGCATCAGCAACATTCTAGAGATCCACATGACTCACATAAACATACAAGAGATACGCAACAGTGGTCGCCAACATCAGCACATGCACATTGACGGTGAATCCAAGACAGGAGCTGTTCGTCCATCCGAGCACTCGCTTGTTCGCTTGCTTGCTAAAAACACCCAAGCGTTGTTCTTGTCACTGTCATTTTTTGTCTCGTTCGTGATCGTTTTGATATCGCACTTAGCCGAATCCACTTTCTTCCAGACTGGATGTTTTATGTGACAAGAGCAAGACAAATTCGAATTTTCTACCAATAAAATCGCATTTTTAGATTGGATAAGTGCAATACGCAGTTTCCATTGGTTGATATTGAGATTTAGGAGACACACCTCAGTGACGCATACCGAGAATATACCATTCTCATCATTCTGATCGGCTGGCAACCTTGCGATTCGCAACAAGCGCATTTGACAGGCGTGCGCTTGGAAGAGGTGGCTCTATCTCTGTGTGTTGACGGACTCACTTCCTAACAGGGCGAAGCCTAGACACGAGAAGACATGCACCGCCAATCGGTGCGCCGCCTGGCGCGCACGTCGTGGCAGCCACAGCCCTGCAGCGCCTTCCACCAGAACCAGCATCAGCAGATTGCCGCGCTGGGCTCTTCGGCCTCCTCCTCTTCCAGCTCTTCTCTGTCTTCGCACGTGGTGTTCCAGCACTACCGCAAACAGGTGGACGAAGGGAAGATCACGTACGACCCGGTGCAAGTGCGCGCAGTGCGCCATTTCGACCTGCTGTATGACCAGCTCGCAAAGTACGGCGGTCCGTCGAACAAGCCAGCGTCGTCGTCCTCCTCGGGCTCGTCCTGGTGGCAGCGATTCACTGGCTCCGACTCGGATGCAACCAGTAGTAGCTCAGAAGAAACTGCGTCGACGACGCCAAAAGGTCTGTACATCCATGGAGGTGTCGGGTGTGGCAAGGTGAGTTGCATTTCGACATAGGCGTCGTTAGCGAGCGGTGTATTGGGAGAGGAATGACTCACCTGATGGCTTTCTCGTGGGACTCCATTGTAATGACTGACGCCTTGCGGGTTTGGTGCTTGTTTGCCTCTCTCTCTCTGTGTGTATGCATTGTAGACATTCGTGATGGACATGTTCTTCGACGCTGTGCCGATTGAGAAAAAAATGCGCGTACACTTCCACAAGTTCATGCTCGACATTCACCGAAAGATGCACCAGCTGCGCAAAGAAGGGCACCGCGAAGACCCGATTCCGTACATCGCCGACGACCTGTTGCGCAACAGCTGGCTGCTCTGCTTCGACGAGTTCCAAGTCACGGACGTGGCGGACGCGCTGATCCTGCGGCGACTCTTCTCGGCGCTGCTGGAGCGAGGCTTCGTCATGGTCGCGACCTCCAACCGTCCGCCATCGGTAAGAATCTTCAGAACCATTTTCCGAAATGCAGACTTTGTGTGATATCTGACGCGTGCGTCAATTGCACAGGAGCTCTACAAGAACGGACTGCAGCGTGACTTGTTCCTGCCGTTCATCGACCTGCTGGGCGAGAAGTGCGACGTGCTCTCGCTCGAAGAGTCGGATACGGACTACCGCGCAGTGAAGGTGCGTATCTCCATCCATCCCCCCTCTCTCTCTTTTGCTTGGATGTCCTTGTGTTGGTGATCTCTTCCTGACTCACCCCACGCTTCAATTCTCTCGTGCCAAACAGGGAGCGCATCACGCTCACAACGTGTACAATTTCCCGCTGACATCCGAATCGCGCGCGATTTTCGACAACGAGTTTGAGAACCACTGTCAAGTAAGTGACACTCGCAGCCAGGAGCCATACGTTCAACAACCAATTTCACGATGCCTAACACGTACGCACCTGACCTCATTTGTGTAGGACGAAGAACTTGTGGAGACGTTTTTGTCAACCCAGGGGCGTCGCGTGCGCGTGCCGCTCGCTGCCGTGGAGCGCGGTGTATGCCAGTTCTCGTTCGACGACCTGTGCGGGAAGCCTCTGGGTGCAGCGGACTACTTGGTCATCGCCGAGTCCTTCTCGGTCGTCTTTGTGCGCGACATTCCGATCCTCAAGCTCGAAATGATCAACCAGGTAAAAAAGTACCATTGACATTGACGATGTCGCGTGAAATGCATCGGAATTCGCGCGAACGCTGTGGTCTCGTTTAACACATGATGGGGTTTTGCTGCTTTAATTTTGCACGCCAGATGCGACGCTTTATCACGTTTGTCGACTGCATGTACGACAAGGGCGTTCGGGTACGTAGTGCGCGCTCTGTTCCTGTTCTCAATGAGGTCTATGCGTGCGACTTTGCTAATTTCATGCATGGATACGGCCAACTTGTGTACGATTGATTAGCTGCACTGTCTCGCCGACGCGTCTGCGATCGATCTCTACCAGGTGGACGGTTCCTCCAAGTCGCACGTGGACGAGGTGTTTGCGTTCGACCGCACGGTCTCGCGTCTGCTTGAGGTATTATGCAAACTCACTCAGTAGCCATGTGGAGATTGTGTGCTTTCCCATCCAGTTTTCACTAACGTTGTGGCTATATTCTATCTGAATCTGTGATGCTGCATTCTCATTCGATAGATGGGCAGCGAGGCGTATCTTGAAGCGCACAGCCAACAATACGCGCCAAAGCACGAGAATGATCTGTACCTGGAAGCCGAACAGAATGAAGCCAACAGCAGCACAAAGCCAGACGACCAAGACGGAGAAGCTGTTGTCATATAGACGCACTGACGGGGTACGCAACCTGGTAAGAGGACTAGCTGGTGGGATTTTGTTTGCTTTTTTGAGAATACATAATCGTTTTGAATGGAATAGAGATCGACATCGCCTTTTTCACACAAAGATCCAAGTTTGACGATCTACTTACGCATCACGACCACGCTTCTTCCTTGGTTTCTCCTTCATCTGCTTGGTCTTCATCGATGCTGTTACCTTGACGTTTTTCTGCTTGAACCTGGTCGACCGACCTCACGTCGTGTTCAAGTTCGACAACTCATGGGGCTGTGTATCCCACCGTTTTCGCGCTCTTGTGCTTGGCGCTGTGTGCCTCCATCGCTTGATTCTTTGACTCTTTGAAGCTGACGTACTTTCGATCGGCCTGCGCCGCCATCGTCAGTGCCCCTTTCTTCTTCCGTGGCACTTTGTTCTTCTCGTTGTCCGCCTTTTTCGTGCCGCGCGACTCCATAACCACGTTCGGCGTGCTCTTGTGCGGCGCAGTCATCTCCTTCACGCGGGCCTCCATCGCGACTTTCGTGGTGTACTTTAACGCCTCCGGACGCTCCTTGCTCTCCATGGACGAAAGCTTTGTGTTGCCGATTTTCGTCCATCTCTTGGCGGCTTTTTGACGCGCACTCGGCTTCGAGTGTTCGTGGCCCTGCACTTCCGCTGCTGCCATGGTTCGTAGATTGCGGGTCGACGGTTCGTTCGCAGCCGAAGCGAGCGAGTTCGGAGCGTTCGCTTCGCCAGATACTGCAGCCACGGCCACACAAGAAAGATAGACGCCGAGCGTCGCGAGCATGAACGCCTTCACCATGTTGGAATCAAGCTAAACGACCGGCGGTGATCTGGTTGTAGTTGTCTCCGATCACTCGCAACATCGCAAATGCCGCTTTTCTAGGGCAACACGCGCACGCAGAATCCTGCATTGTCTCGTGGATCTTTGTTTACGTCTGAAGAGGCGCGTGTGGCGCTTGAAGGCGCTGGCTGGCCATTGCGCTCGTGATCATGAAACGACGTCCTATGCGCCTCTTGAGATGCCTTTCTGTCCGCACAAATCACCAACTCCTTCAAGTCCTTGTGATGGCAATATAATTATAGTGGATTTAGTTCTAACCGTCCAAACTCATATCTTTGATACACACATACTTCTCTCTTCTTCTTCTTCCCCATTCGCTCCATTGATGTGTCGTGCCTTACAAACATTCACCGCACAAGACGCACATTGTTCACCTTCTGCCTTACTGCATGGCCAGACTGGAGCGGGGTTTCTTGATCGGAATCCATTTAAATGGTGCCGCTCAGAACGACTTGGATCGTCAAGAAGACCATGAACGCCAAGGATGTAGCAGACACTGTCGTTGGCAGAGACTTAGTGTCTTCGAGGGATTCTGGCAGCAACTCTTGGATTGCAACGTACGCCATCGCGCCACCAGCAAAGCCCAGACCAGCAGGGAGGATCGGAAGGAACTAATACGGAAAAACAAGAAGCATCCCAATCATTAGAGGCATGACCGCAATCGCAAACCGCACTGAACAAAATATAGAAGACATACCTGTTCGACAAAGATGAACGACGGAACTGCGAAAATCGGCTGCGGGATGCTCGACAGGATACACCAGAGCACTGCGAAGAAGACGCTGAGACCACGAGGCACAAGCGCCAGGCTGATTGCAACGCCCTCTGGGATGTTGTGGATCGCCATCGTCATCGTCACGATGTGTCCGCGACGAATGCCACCTTCGCCACCGAAAGAGACGCCGACACCGATCTATAAAATGAGATAAAACAAAAACAGATCAACAGAAATGTGAGCCCCAGCGTCCACATAATCATCGCACAGCGATCGCAAGATCCACTTACGCCTTCGGAAATCGAGTGCAGCGTCATGACTGCCATGATCAACAGCGCCTTGCGCGCGTCCAAGCCCTTGAGCCCGCACACTTTGACATCTTCGTAGTCCTCCAGGTACACTTTCGTGAACTTGATGAACAGCACGCCGAGGAAGACGCCGACGAGCAGGCGGTAGGTGATCGACACACCGTAATCGACCAATTGCGGGATGTGCCAGGCTTCGTAGAACAAGCAGCCCGTCGCCGCCAACATCATGCCGCCAGCAAGCCCGTTGCAGATGCCCAGCCAGTACTTGTTGATGTCATGAAGCCAGTAGAACGGCACTGCGCCGAGTCCCGTCGCGACAGCGGTGAGCCAGCCGCACCACCACACGTAATGCGCACTCTTTCCGGATGCGCCGTGCGGGATGCTGTAGAACGTGATGAACACCATGAGCGCGGCCACCGCGTATCCCCACCGCTTCGTCTTTTCGTCGAGTTCAAGCGGCTCACTGTCTTCCTCTTCATCATCGTGTTCAGCTTCGTGCTGCGCCTTCATCAGCGCTTTCTTATCGTCATCCACACTTGCGAATGGGTTTGCTCCACCATCCGCTTTTGACGTCGACGTAAACGCGCCGCTGTGACTGGTAGAAGAAGAAGAAGAAGAGGAGGAAGCACTCGTCATACTCGCAGAGGAAGAGATCGTGACGCTCGTCGTGCCCATACTCGCTGACGACACGCTGCTGCTGGGCTTCCTGTTGCGAAGCGAAATCGTGATTAAAAAAAGCCGCAACACTCAGATCACGGGTGTTTGTGGTTGCTTCAATTCGTGATCAAACAGCGACTTGCAGAATGAGAATGAGACTGACTTGATCAAACTCAAACCCACCGACGGAACGGGAAGGCTCGTGATGGACACAGCACGATAGAAGACTCCTCTCGCGTCAATCTGATGCCGGGCGATCTGCTGGATCTGCACTTGAGGCGGACGTTGGACTCGCTCGCTCTTCTGGTGCTTCTGCTTCTGGACCGATCACCAAGTGCTCTGACGGATTGACGGACTGTCTGTCTGTGCGAAATTGGGAGTGCGGCGATTGCTGTGCTGGGCAAAGGCGGAAATGGTGACCCAGGTGTTGTTGTGTGTGTGTTTCTGGGTCTTGGAGCGACATTGTGCACCACCATCTGGTTCATGCCAGGTGGCACACGATGTCGCGCCAGTACGGTGATTTTAAACAGGGAGTTGTTATTTGGCAACTGAGAAACTTTTTGCGAGAGACTGTTGACAGTGAAAGGAATGAGCCGTTTCGATGAAGAGGCGGAGGTTGCGGGATGAAGGGGACGCGTGTCAATGAGACTGTTTCGAACCGAACTTATTTGTAGCGACTCGCGGCACCTTCGCGCAACATCAGCTCTCGTTTCGAATCCAAAACGAATCTCACCAGCAGGATGTGGGGGATGCGCAGCTTGAATTCGCACTTTTCGTGACGTGGGACAGTACACCTTTTTCATTTTTGGCACCGTACTTTATCGGACATAGTGAACACACCTGAACCACACCACCTAAATCTTTCAAAAGTAACACGCCGGTTTGGCTGACTTTTACCGCCAAAAGTGTATCCCCACATCTGCATTTTGCTGCAGGAGGAAGGAAAAGCCAAAAGCAGACGAAGAAAGAGAAATGTCGACCCTCACGAGCGCAGACTTCGGAGAGCTCAAGCGCCCCACCACGCGTGTGCACGCGCCGCCTGGTGGAGGTTCCAGCTGGAGCTTCGGTGGCGACGCCCCCGCGCCTCAGGCACGCGGCAAGCGCAGCTTCGGCGCCGCTCCACCTGCATCAGACGTCAACATGGACGCGCCTCCAGCTCCAGTCGCAGCTCCAGTCGCCGTGGCTTCTACTCCAGCAGCATCTGTGCAGCACCCTACTGGATCTCTGCGCGTGGCTCTCGTGAAGACCAAGGCGGATGCGGAGATTGTCGATCTCATTGTGCAGAACGCGTGGGAGAAGCTGCAGCAGAACCCGCAAGTGAGCTCGGAAACGTTCACTGTCTCAAACCTGGACGACCTCCCGTACGCGGCGAACAAACTGACGCAGTTTGGCGGATTTGATGCGGTGATCGTACTGGGCTTCTTGAATGCGTCGAACCCGCTCTTCAACGCGCTGTCGTCGTCGTTGACTAAGTCGTTTATCGACATCAGCGTGAAGAACGAGAAGCCTGTGATCCGAGGCATCTTCATTGGAGAGCCTCGTGTGGCGTCCGTCAAGGCGAAAGGTGGATACGGCGCCGAGTTTGCCGAAAACATCGACACGCTGATTCGCCTCGGTAACTAAAATAGTTGGTGATTGATGGAAGCAGCAATTTCGTCACACACTCTTTCTTGCAGTGCTAAAAGGGCCATAAACGCGCTTGAAGCCCTCATTGAGTGATGATGCGGTACGTGTATGTGTATGAACGCACTGAGCTCGCATGACTTCAAAAGGTGCGACTGCAGGTCCAACTTAACCATTAATTAAACAACGACCTCAGGTTGAATTGCATTGACGCGTCATCGTGCTACGACCAAGCTGCTGCTCACGCAGTCATCCCCATACATTGATGTATGTGCTTTGCCTTGCGTACCCTTCATGACTGGATCGCATTCCGCGCTTTCAAGCTTCACAAGTGCCAGCCGGAATGATGGTCGTCGTTCAAGCTCTGAAGTAACTGCAGCAAATATGTCACTTTAGCACGAAAGCCCCCTCATTTCCAATTGCATTTTCGCATCCAAAGTTGCCAGACGAACGCACTTGCACCCACCCACCTCCAAGAGGAAGACGCAGCAGCAGAGAGGATGTCGACGCTCACGAGTGCGGATTTCGGAGAGCTCAAGCGCCCCACGACCCGCGTGCATGCTCCTCCAGGCGGCGGCTCCAGCTGGAGCTTCGGTGACGACTCAACGCCTCAGCAGCAGACACGCGGCGGCAAGCGCGGCGTCGATGTGAACATGGCTGACGCAGTCACGCCACCTCTGGCTCTAGTCGCAGCTGCGGTGCCCGCTGCTGTTGCTGCTGCGCCTGTGCAGCACGCTACTGGCTTGGTGCGCGTCGCGCTCCTGAAGACTAAGGTGGACGCGGAGATCGTGGACGGCATGACCCAGAACGCACTGGAAAAGTTGCAGCAGAACCCACAGGTGTCCGTGGAGACGTTCACGGTCGCGACGCTCGATGAGCTCCCATACGCTGCGAACAAGCTGACGCACACCGGTGGGTTTGATGGTGTGATAGTGTTCGGCTTCCTGAATGCGGCGGATCCGCTTTTTAATGTGCTCTCGTCCACGCTGACGCAGTCGTTCATCGACATCAGCGTGAAGAACGTCAAGCCGGTGATCCGCGGTATCTTTATTGGCGAGCCGCGTGTTGCGTCTGTGAAAGTGCGTGGCGGCTACGGTAGCGAGTTTGCGGACGACATCGACTCGTTGGTGTGTCTCGGAGGCTTTGTGGGTCCGATTGTCCACTTCGCCGAAGGCAAGCAGGTGAAGAAGCAGGTCCAGATCAGCCGCGGCAACATCTTGCCGCCAAAGCTGCTCAGCGCATCGCGCAGCGTCATCCAGACGCTCGAGTCGCTTCGTAGCTCGCTCTACCAGCATGGTGCCAGGTAATGTTAATGTTGCTACTGTGTTGTTGCACTTTGCTGCAATATAGGAAGCGCCTTGACTAACAATGTTGTGTGTGTTGCGTTCATTTGACAGTGGCATTGCGGGCTTAGGACGCAAGTTCCGCATTATCGACGACGATGGAAACCGCCAACTGAGCGTGTCGGAATTCACAAAGGCGATTCACGAGCACGCACTTGATCTGAGTGAAGGGGTACGTAGCAAATTGGCTCATGACTGGCTTGATTATTGAAGCTGCTCAAGGCTAACATTGTGTGTCTTCCCTTCAATGACCTTTGAGCAGGAGATTAAAGAGCTGTTCCAGTTCATTGACACTGATAACTCTGGCGGTATTGACTTTGACGAGTTCTTGGTCGCTATTAGAGTACGTTCTTCATTGGCACATGGGACTGAGGAGCTGCCTGTTTGGCTAGCACATGAGAAATGAATAACTGACTGAGTGACTATTTATCTGAATATTGCAGGGGGAACTGAATGACCGTCGTCAGCAGTTGGTTCTCGCGGCTTTCAAGGTCTTCGATGCCGATGGAAGCGGCGTGATCGAGCTGAACGATATCCAGCAGAAATACAATGCCGACAAGCACCCAGCGGTGCTCTCTGGCGAGAAGACCAAAGACCAGGTCTTCCGTGAGTTCCTGGACACTTTTGACGGTGGCGAGAAGGACGGCAAGGTGCACCCGAACGAGTTTATTCGCTACTACGCGAATGTCAGCGCCTCGATCGACGACGACGACTACTTTGAGCTCATGATCCGCAACGCATGGCACATGAGCGGCGGAGAAGGCTGGTCTGCGAACACCACGTGCCGCCGCGTTCTCGTGACCCACGCTGACGGCCGACAGACAATCGAAGAAGTAAAGGACGACATCGGCATCAGCGCGAACAACGTCGAAGCGATTCGCGCGAACTTGCAGGCGCAGGGCATCGAGGACGTGCAGAGCATCGGTGGATCGTCCGGGTACGTCGAGTCGAAGAATGACGTGAACAAACGCAGCGCCGAGAGCTTCGAGCCCAAGTTTGTCAAGAAGAAACAGCACGGCGCCGGCGCGAGCTCCATCGTGTTCGGTTGAGAGAGCTTGAGACCATTCTAGCGTCACAAATTCCGCAAATTTAGGTCCTCAACAACACAGAAGCGGTAATACAGTCCAATTCGAAATTGATGACATTTTGCATGTACTCCCAACTGGTGCTGAGACATCAGTGCATTCCAATCACACCCATTGCCGTGCAAGACTATCTAAGAGCGATGCAAGGTGGAGATTCTACACTGGTGAATCACTGCCTGGACTATGTATGGATAGCAAGGACTTCAATGGATGCTAGCGATTGAGAAGGCTCAGTAGGCTTACTGACCCTTTGCTCGTTGGATGAGATTTGGTCGAGTCTGGATGGTTGGGATAGCGATCATACGCAATGCAAACGCAGCATATGCAAGACACACAATGCATTCACACTTGCATACAATGGGGGGATGTTGTGCCTCAATATGGTTACTTTGTCCTCAACTAGATCAGAGTATATTAAAGTATGTTGTTTGGCGATCATCGGCAACACATCCATTCCATATACACACACTCAAACGCAGAAACACATGCAATGCAGGCATATACACACGAAAGCAAACATGCACAAGCACACATGCAGCATCCACAACCATCCATTGCACGTACCTTTTCGCCACCGTCGAACAAGAAGAAGACGAGTCGCCCAGGAAAAAGAGAGAACAAGAGATCAATGACAGCACAAAAACAAAACCGCACACAGCAAGACGCTTGGATAAATAACAATCAAAAGGTTGTCATTTCGGTTTCTTTCCCCAAAAGTTGGTCAAAGAGAGGCTTCCGCAGTCGCTGGTCGATGGTCGTTTGTTCCTTGTCGAAGTGGCTGGATAACTTACTTCTCTGGGATGTCGATCTCACCTTCCGAGATGAGGCGCTGGATCTCCGTTGGCGACTCGCCGTTGACGGTGCAGCCGAGCGAGTTGGCCGTGCCGAGGATCTCCTTCACCGTGCCGGCGAGGTTGCGCGCCATCGAGCGCTCGCGCATGACGCGGGCGACGCTGATGACCTGGTCGAGCGACAGGTTGCCGTCGTGCTTGATGTTCTTCACCTTCTTGCGGTCACGTGGTGGCTCCTTGAGCTCCTTGACGAGCAGCGACGAGGCCGAAGGGATGAGCGACACCGTGGCGACACGGTTCACGATCGTGAGCTTGACGGTCACATTGAGACCTTTCCAGTCGCTCGTGGCCTTGCAAATGTCTTCGCCGACCTTCTTTGGGGAGAGACCGAGCGGACCGACCTTTGGAGCGAGAGCCGAAGCTGGGGCAATCTCACCGCCAACCGTTCTCAAGATGACGATCTTCTCTTCGCCTGCTGGTGGTGGTGGGGCCATGGTGTTTATAGAGGATGCCTTATAACTTTGACTGGGAATCTACTAGTAAAGCCCGGAGGCACGCCGGCGGCATTGCGCGGCCGCTTTTTCGCGCTGTTTGCGATTGCTCGCTCGCCCGCCAACCAACCAGAGCCACCCAACCAGAGTGTCAGTCTTTGTACTTGCTTTTACTATGGGACTGCACATCCTCTCAAAGGTTTTTCATATTTTGAGGAATCCGTGCGCTATACTTGGTCTTTGTAGAGGAACGCCAATTAGCGAAGATAAAAAGGATTATGCCAAGCGCTCTTTGTTCCAGTGAGTAAAAAACCTCGAAATTGACTGAGGTTTTTTGTTGACGAGGACAATGTAGTTTTTGACGAATCAAAGCGGTGAAGGAAATCAATATAGCAATATGATTGGATAAATATATGTGGTGTCAAAGCAGGGTGCTCTGTGATGCATGGTGTAAGAACAGGGTGCTGTGTGAGATCGTCTTCGACGAGAAGCGCTGTATCAAATTTTGCGAATGATAGTTGTTATTATTTTAGACATATAACCAAAAATAGCTTGATACGCTGGGGGAATCTCTATATCTTGGATATCTGATTCCAATACAAAAATATCTGATTCCAAATCAAAAATGTCTGGGACACCGATAGTTTATGGTGTAAATCTCGGACATTTGGGAACAATAGAAAAAACAATGATGGATGTCGAGCATTTCCGCGTGGTGTTGCAGGACTTCATCGATCCCTTGCCGCCAGAGCAAGGGGTGCTCGCGGGTCCGCCGCGAGCATATCAGGACCCGAACCGGGCGACCTGGGTTGGGTAGTGCGGATTTTGATCTTTGCCGATCGAAGTCGCCCGTGCAAGGACATGATATCAACCGGATCATGCCAGAGTCCGAGTTCGTGCAAGCGTTGGTAAAGCGTATCACGGATGTCGAAAAATGCGTGGATATTTGCATATTCATCCTTTCCTCTCGATTTGTGAGTGCCAGAGCGCCCAGTAAGATCATACGTTTTGCCTACTTCGCTTCTCCATCCTCCATTTACTCGATTCATTTGTCTCTTACTTCACTTACTTTGTATCAACCGTGTCAACGGTTGATTCAAGAAGGGGTTGCAATCAGTCGCTCTTCTTCAACGATTTACACTCGGAATTTGTATGCGAGTGATGATTCTTTCTCTGGAAGGCGGATTGACAAAAAGCGACAACCTCAACAATAGGAGGATGGGCCACAGAAAATGGGGGATTGGTGAGATCGAGAGGAGGGGGTATTATTTTGGAGCAAATAGCAAAGCAAAGCACAACACACGCATCTTCAACTGCCGTACCCTGCTTGACGCAATAGTGCCTGTTGGCAACAAACGCGCAATACTAATACAGTAAGTACAAGCCCCCAATTGCATCTACATCGCGCATAATTTGCGCCAAGAGTGCTTTTGTACTTTATGAGGAGCTTGCAAAAACAACCATGTTGGTTGAAAAAAGCTTCGTCTGCAAAAAACAAAAGAAAGATCAAAATGGCTCTTCACGAGCAAAATGTGGAAAGAAAAAGAATACAGTAGGGGGGAGGGGGGGGGGCATTAAAAAAAAAGCTTCAGCCTGACCCATACAAATTTCCATACAACCCGTGTCCCGTCAAGCAAGTTTGCCCTGCCCAAGAGACGCACACACTCCTCAACCCATTTCCCGGACATGCGCACATGAAACGACCGCGGATGCTTTCGTATTTTCCGCCAATCAGCACGCTGCGGTCGCGTCTGGCCGTTTCGATTTTTTGCGCTGCGAGCTTGTATTTTGTATCGAGTGTTGTTGCCATGTCTTTTTTGCGAGAATTGGGCAGTCTGCAATCCGCAGCCCCGACGACCTTGCTGTATGATTATATTGGTCCTGGCGTTGCGATCTTCACAAATCCAAACCTGCTGCTCACTCGTCGCTTCTCCGTCTTCCGCCTAGTTGACGAACGCCCACAAGCACAAGCACAAGCAGAGCCAGCAGCCAGCATCCGCGGCTCGTGTCCGTCTTCGTCTGCGTGACCTGAGAGGTGTGCGTGCCTGTCGTTTCCCGCCATTATCCTTGAAGCCCGCACGCGCGTATCGCTGTTGCCGCGGGATCATCACCGCGCCGAGTTTGCGTCCGGATCGCAATTGCTTGTGTGGGCCGCGCGAGACTTGCCAACGACGCCAGCAAGCAAGCAACAACAGCAACCAGCAGCAAACAACACATGCAGGACACGATGTTTCTAAATTCGGAGCTGTATCCTAAAACGGTGATGGCGCAGTCATATGATGCCATGGCGAATATACCCATGCTGCAGCACTGTGACAGAGAACAGCAGCAGCAGCAGCAGAGCCAGCAGGGTGTGTGTGTGGACGCAGGCTCGGACGTGGACGGTGACGACGAGGACATGGGAGATGACGATATGGACGACATCGCGGACGAGCTGGACGATAGCGTCTGCGCGCCTGGCGACAAGAAGACGAGCAAGCCGACACAAAAGCGACTGAAGAAGAAGAACAGCGCGGCTATGGACAAGCGCCAGCAGTGGAGTCCGGATGACGACCTCGTGATCCTCAAGTTCGTGCGCGACTACGGCACCAAGCGCTGGTCCAAGATCCACGAGCTGCTGCCCAAGCGCACGCCCAAGCAGTGCCGCACCAGGTATGATATATACAGTGCATAGTTGCTCTTTGGAGTTCTTGTGGTCTTATCATTTGTGCGCATGGTTGCGCTACGGGCGTTCACTGATATCGCGGGCGGTGTGTTGCGTATCAGATGGCTGAACTTTTTGGACCCGACGATCGACAAGGCCCCGTGGCGCGCGGACGAGACGCAGCTCATCTTCGCGGCCCAGGAGCGGCTTGGCAACAAGTGGGCTGAGATCGCCAAGCTCCTGCCCGGCAGGTACAGTACACAAACTCACTAACTTGGCACCCCTGCTCGTCCTCTGCTAAGTAGTCGTCCCTGAACTAACCAGTTCGGTCTATCTTCATCGCACACGCTCCATTTGTTTATTTACTTCTGCTTAGAACGGACAATGCGATCAAGAACCACTGGTACTCGACGTTCCGGCGCCGCAATCGCCAGGCCGCCAAGCAAAAAGAGCCCAAGCCAAGTACCAACGCCAACGCCAGTCGAGGGCCACCAGGGCCGCCCTCTGTCCAAGATCCCGCCACTCTTTCCAGCAACAGCTCCAGATCCACAGTAGACTCCGTCACGACCCCAGGCAATGCGAACAGCTTAGCTGAGAAAGCGAATAGCTACCATCCGAAGCTCACGGTCAGCAGTAACAGCAGCAATGCGTTCTACTACTCGTCGATGCTGTCGTCTCCGATGTCTGTGAGCTCTCCAGACGGCTCCCACTATTTCAACAACGGACTCGCAACGCCTGTGCTTCGAGCGTTGAGTGGTGCGAATTTCCAGTCTCCTGTAGCTGCTGGGAACAGTGGGATCTCGATGCCGCCGCTGCGTACGCACCTGCAGCAACAGCAGCAGCTCCAACACTCGCCGCTGTCGCCGTCGGACTTTCGCTTCGCAGCGAACAGCGACTTCTTCGCGTACCTGCAGAGCCCGACGTCCGCCATGAAGATCCCATCATCGACAACTCCAGCAACAGTGGAGCTTTCGTTCGACTCGAATTTCGTGTACCCCCAGCAGCGACTGCCAGCGTTTGATCTGACCATTGCGTCTACGCCTCGCGGTCCGAGCCTCCAGAACCACCAGTCTGCATGGAAGGACCTCGGACTAAATTTGAACCTGAATTTGAACCTGAGTCTGACAGACTCGGAGACCAGCAGCGTCGCGTCGCCACCGCAAAGCGCAACTGTTTTTGAGAGAAGGAGCGGGGGCCTCGCGTCGCCATCGTTCAACCAGAAATGGCTGCTGTCCCCCACTGGAAATCATCAGCAGGACGAGTCAGCGGCGGCTCAAGAGCAGCCGGAAGTCCAGGAAATCGCAAAGAGCCACGATGCCAGCATGAAGTCCTCGACAGCAGCCAAGACGCAGAGGGTCTG
Organism: Globisporangium paroecandrum; assembly: GCA_023333955.1. Taxonomy (NCBI): domain Eukaryota; phylum Oomycota; class Peronosporomycetes; order Pythiales; family Pythiaceae; genus Globisporangium; species Globisporangium paroecandrum. The sequence goes on from JAASFU010000002.1 coordinate 60,963, forward strand.
TGAGTTTCCCGTTGCTGCTACTCATGGTGCCGCTGGTGGTAATGGTGTTTTGCAGAAGTCCCGGGTCGCAGTGCTGCGCAGAGCGTCCTCCGCATCGCAGAGGAAGCGCAGCGACTCGGCAGACCTCTTCCTCGACTGTGTGGAGCTGCTCTCCACCAAGAAGCAGCAGAAGCAGCAGGATGAGTTTGAGAGCCACTGCAGCGAGAACAACAACACGAGCAACACCCTGAGCAACAATCACCAAGGCAGAAACAGCGACCGCTGCAAGTATCAAGATGTGCTGAAAATGGACAAATCATCTGGACAGCTCCACCACCGTCATTACCACTCGGAGGAGAATCATTCAGAACCGCAAACAGACCAGGAAGAAGACATGCCGTGTGAGCTTCATTAGGGACACCTGAGCAGTCCTGACTTGCGTGAACTCTGCCAGCCTGGTTTCAGATCACCAGCATCACCGCCAGCAGCATCGCCAACAGCATCGAACATTTTTGTGAGTCGAGCGCATGCAAAATGGTCGGACGCCTGAAGCAAAATGCCGAACGGCGCCATCGCTTGAGCCATGCAGGCCACTGAGTATTATTTTCTCATTGTCCCCCAACTGTAGTTTATATTTTATTCATCTTGCTGTTAGAAAACAGGATCAAAGACAGCAAAAAACAAACCAATTTCCCAACTTTGTTCGAACCAATTTCCCACTATTGTTGACCAGTTTCGAACCCAATCTCAAGTATATTGCGAGTCCTGCCGTCGCTTCATATGAGTGGATTCTCTCGCTCTCTCACACCTCGGCGTCGTGCGAGAGCGAGAACTCGACGTCGCACTGCACGGACACGACGAACTTGCCCGTTTTTCCCGGCTCGTAGGTCGCCGGCATGATCACGTACGGCTCGTTGAAGGCCGATGGCAGCACCATCTCTGGTGGGGACTGCACGCTGTGCAGGGGGACAAAGTCCGTCTCGGTCCAGGGTCGTCCGTTCAGGATGATGTTCGACGCATCGCGCGCGATCTTCTGGCCGTAGAACATGTAAAAGCCCATCATGGTGCCCACGGAATCGCGCTTGCACTTGGGTTTCCACTCGAGCTCGGAGCGCGTGAGCGTGATCTTGACTTTCGCCGGTCGCACTCCTTTCAGGTGCAGGTACAGCTTCGGGTTCTTCTTCCACTCGCTGTGCAAGTGGCACCTGACGGCGCTGGTCTCGGTCCACTCGCCTGGCAAACTCTGCGTCGAGAACTTGGGCAGTTCGTCCATCGCCAGCGGGAAATCGCAGTCCACCTGGAGCTCAAAGGTGCCCTCGGCACCAGCTTCGCCCAGTGAAGGGACGAGCATGAGTCCACCGCGGTCCTCCATGAGCCATTCTTTGGGGACTTTGCGCAGGTACAAGCAGTTCAGCGCCGGGCTCGAGTAGTCGGACACCCGGCACCACTCGCCCGGTTTCACGACGAGCTTGGGAGGTGGGAAGATGATCATCGGGTGGTGAGCGTTGCTCTGCTTGGCGTCAGCATAGAGGAGGAGTTCCTCGTCGCCTTCGGCTTCCTGGTCGCAGTCGTCCTCGTAGCTCTTGGAGTCGGCGTTGTCGCCCTTTGCCTGCTGCCACTTCGCACCAGTTGTCGCCGACTTGGAGTAGGGCTTTTCCACCACTTTGCCTAGGAAGTTCGTTTTGGGGGCCTTCACATGCGCTCGCAGGACGCTCGCAGTGCTGCTACTAGAGCTAGAAGAGCTATCACCACTATTATTGCTGCTGCTCATATCGTCCAGAGTCGATTGCGGGTTCGCGGCGCGCACGGCCGTGACCCCGACCAGGTTGAATTTATCCCTCTGCGTCGCCTCTCGCTGGCGCGCCTTGACCGCGTTCGAGGACGCCTTGTGGGACGTCTTGCGCACCACGACCTTGAGCGTCACGTGCGCCTTGGACGCCATGAGCGCCGCGTGCCTCTGCTTGGTCAGTTTCTTGAAGCGCACCCAGAACTGTGGGTTCTGGCACCACGCTGAGTTCTCTTCTCCGCCATGGAGCTGCGTGCAGAGTGGCCCACCGGCGTTCGTCGGGTCGCCGCTCTCCTCGCCGTTGCGCCACTTGCCCTGGCCCACACGCGTGAACACGCGCGAGAGGCGCTCGAGCGCCACGGACTTGGGCGAGAACACGCGCAGGAAAAACTCCATGTCCACCTTGGCGTTGTCCGTGTACGGAATCACAAAGTACGACGCGTCGGGCTCCAAGATGAGCTCGTCCTTGATGATCTCACGCTCAGGCAGCTGTTTTGGCTGGCCAGCTCCAGCTCCAAGTCCGCCAGCTCCACCCGAGGTCCCAGGGGTACTCGGAGTACCCCCTGAGTTGGTCGTCAAGACTTCGTTCGTCTGGTAGGAGTGCGCCTCCGCGACAATGTGGCTCCTGTTGAACTCCCACACGATTGTCGAGCGACCCAGCTTTTGCTTCATCACGACAAAGTTGATCGCGTAGTTGTCGCCGCCAAAGAGCCGAAAGTCGCGCTGCGCGAGCGAGATGAGCACGCCCGTGGTCTTCTCCGCCACGGTCAACTTGAATTGTGGGTTGCGGTACCAGTTCGCCTCGGCGTCCTGCAGCACGCTCCACTTGGTCTTGCTGATGGGCTTTTCGGTCTTGTAGCTGCTGGCCGTCTGGACCTGGTCGCCATCACCGCTACCACCACTAGTAGCAGCGACTGCAGATGTAAGGGTCTTTGGCGTGGGAGCCCCCGCGGCGCTGTGGCCGCCCCACTCGCCCTGCACGCAGTACTGGTAGACGCTGTTGTCGAACACGTGGACGACGAAGAGCTCGTTAAACGTGTCGAGAAAGTCCTCCCAGATCAACCAGAAGCAGCCGTCGTTGCCGCTGCGCGAGAACTCGCACGCCGGGTCGCTGCGCAGCGCGTTCTCGACCTGCATGTGCTCTTCCCACTTGCTGTCGTCGTTCGACCACTCGCCCTTCCACATGCCGCGGCCCAAGACGTTCTTGAGCTTGACGAAGCGCAGTGTCGTTGATGCACTATCTGCAGTGCCAGAAGCGCCACCACCACTGCTAGCGTTACTGACGCTAGCTGAGCTCACGCCGACCTCCTTGACGTGCTGCACGACGTACTGCCGGTTCTTGATGATGCCCGTGGACGTCATGTCGTACGCGTTGAAGGACAGCTGGCGGAGCTGTGCGGTCAAGATGCACTTCTTGCGCTTGTAGTGCAGCATCTTCTTCCAGAGCGCGGCGCTGTTGGCCGCGTCATCGTCGTGCCGGAGGCGCTCTTCCTGGAGGTCGACGCGATGCGCGCTGCCTCCGGTGCAATCAAGGAACGCTTCGAGGATCTTGCTGCTCATGGCCCCGCCGTTCGACTCGGCGAGCACCTGGTAGCTGCCATGGAGTTTGGCAAACGCCTTTTCCAGAAACGGGATGAACACCTCGTTCTTGTTGAGACTGCTCCCGTATAGCACGCTGCCGGGCGCCGAGCTGCCTTTCGAAGGGTACTTGTCGTCCTCTTGGAGCTCTAGCGCGTAGGGCACGCGCGTGTCGGTGGTCACGGTCACCCAGCCGCCGTTCTTGTAGAAGCGGCAGCTGAACACGCCAAACTGCTTGAACGCGTGAATCGACTCGGACGCAAAGAGGTTCTCGATCAGGTTGTCCGGGTGCAAAGCGACGGCAGCGAATACACCCAACAGCCACGCGTCGTTGAGCGGTCCCTCCCGCACGATGCCGCAGCCCGACGTGCTCTTGAAGTAATCAGGGTCGTCCGCGTACTCGGTGGGGCGGTACCAGAAGACCCCGTCAACGCCGTTATCGTTGCCGCTGCTCCCATTATTATCGTCATCATTGTCTGGGTCGCCATCATCACTGCTATTTCCCCCAGCACTCGCCATCACAGTAGCCGCGTACTCAGGCAGTTTCGCTGGGTCGATGTAGAGCGTCGTGAGCTGCGCGGGCGAGAAGTCCGGGTCTTTGTAGAGCACGATGTGGCTTACGGCAGCAGCAGATCCATCCCCATTGTCGTCTGCGAGCGCGAGTCGCTGCTGGTTGGTGAGGAACCGGATGATGTCGTCTTCCGAGGCGCTAACAGACGCCATCGTCGTCATCGCCGCGGCGCGCTTGTCCTTGGCGCTGGACGGCGCGCTCTGCGGCTCCACTGCGTGCTCGTCTAGCATCGCTCCCTGTCTCTACTTTTCTCTTCTGAGTGGAGAAGAAGCGTGTGTGCTTGAGCGATTAGAGCTCTTCGACGTATGAAATGAAGAGCTTGCTTGTGGTTAGGCTGTTTCTACCCTGGAACACGAAACGACGCGGCTTTTCAAGCTCCCCTCTTCAAACCGATTCGGCAGAAGGTGTAGTACACATACACTACCAGTTTATAAAAGGTATACTGAATATAAAAGGCAGATTTATGCACCTGTATAATAGCACTATTTGGAGTTACAAAGGGGTTTGGATGCACCAACTTGAAGATCCAATGAATCGAGATCATATTTTCCTTTTTAATTAGTTTGACTTGCGTCTTGTACAAATTCCCACTCATTAGTCATTAAAACAGGCAGTAAAAACTGACGTGATGACATGTATGCTGATGTGTGTGCAGGCAGGTGAGCTCATTTGCCAAAACGCCATCGGCGGAACACAGCCAGCGACATCACCAGCAAGCAAGCAAGAGCCATGACTGCTGACAAGATAGCGCAAAGCATCGGGCGTCTGCACTATTTCAACCAGCGCGGCCGCGGGGAGATCGTGCGCCTCGTGTGCGCCTACGGCCGCGTGCCGCTGGACGAAGTGGTGGAGCCCATGGGCCGCGAGTTCCTGGCACGCAAGCCCTCGTTCCCGTTCGGCAAGCTGCCCATGATGGAGATCCAGGGCGAGACGTACGCGCAGAGCATGTCGCTCGCGCGGTACGTGGCCAAGCAAGTCGGGCTCTACCCGGTCGGCGACGACCTCGCGGCGCTCAAAGTGGACATGATCCTGGATGCCTGCGCAGACATCCACGTGCCCGTGCTGCGAGCCACGTTTCTCGAGCGCGACGCGGACCAGAAGGCCAAGCAGATCAAGGCCCTCGTCAAGCACACACTGCCGGAGATTCTTCGCGGCATGAACGCGCGCGTCGGCGGCGACGACGAGGATGAGAAGAAGCATGACTCGTTCTTCTTGGATGAGCAGATCTCGGTCGCGGACATCGCGGTCTACGATGTGCTCACAAACGTGCTCTTGCCAAAGCAGCACCACGAGCTGCCGATCGACTACGCGACCGAGTACCCGAAACTCATGAAACTCGTGGAGCACGTCAGCAGCATCCCATCGATCGCAGAGTATCAACGTGTGCGCAGCACGCAAGAGACTACGTTCTGATTAGCGTCGCAGCAATGGAAAGGTGTGTGAAAATGTGCACATTTAATTCATGTTTATTGACGCTTTTGTGTGATGTGTGGGGTTTGCCCTATCTCGACGGCTTGCTTTTGCTTTCAGAGACGCTGCCTCATCAAAAGATAAGGGAGGGTGCTATGATCTAGTAGTTGCTTAGTTTGGCGTGTCGACGCCGGCGCGGACGCCACCACGCACGAGCAGGTCCGCGATGTCGTCTCGGGACGGCAGGTTGGACGAGCGCACATCCTTGACGAGCTGCTGCACCTTCTTCTCCTGCTTCAAGTACTGGATCGCGATGTTCGCCAAGTTCGAGTCTGGGAGCGCTTCCGTGAATTGCAGACCCTCGCGGTACACGATCTTGCTCGCCAAGCTGGACGCGACGATGCACTTGATGTACGAGAGCGGCACGTTCTGGTGCACACGGTCGAGCGCAACCTCCTTAAGCTTTGGTGGCAAGTGGTCCTCAATGAGCGTGTACAGGATCTGCTTGTCCTCTTCCGTCACATAGTCGAACTTCTCGAGGATCGCGTCGTGCACGCGGATGATCGCGCGACTGATGCGCTCACTGGAAGGTGGCAACGCCGCGTTCGGGTTCTTCTTGTATTCGCGGAAGAGCAGCTGCGCTTCGATGCGAGCCAGGTGGCGCAACTTGGTCACCACATCTTCAACGAGCTCCTTCTTCACGTTCAGGAACTCGTCGGTCTCAAGGAGCATGCTCGCAATAATTTCGTACGAGCTGCACACGACACCACACTTGTTCGCCGAACTGTCCTTCACGATCACAACACCGGCCTTGTCGAAGAGCATCTGACGCGCTTCAGGCGTGATGAACAAGTTCGCACCTTCGACAATCAGCTTGGACGACGGCTTGCCGTCCGCGTCCAAGTAGTCCTGCCAGTTGTTTTCGTTAATCGTGTTTGGACGACCACCGGCTGGGATGAACAGGTCGCTCTTCACGCGGTTGTGGAGCGAGTTACGCGCGCGGATGCCCGACTGGGTGCTCACGTCGTGGTAGATGCCGTTCGCGCCAACCTTGTCCTTCGCGTACTCCGAAAGCGGCAGCGACTCGTCCACAAGACGAAGCAGCTCGTCCATGTCGAGACCATCAGGGTTCTCAACAACACCAGTGCCGTCGCAGATACCAACCACGCGCACGTTCGAGCCGTACTCGCGGTGCAAGATCTTGATCACGTTGCCAGCGACATCGCCGTCCGTGCCACCGGTGATCTTCACAGTGAACGGCTGGTTCGTTGGGTCGATGTTCTGCGAGCGCAGCGCAACGTCGGCGAACACAGCGACACCTTCACTGGTGACACCGTACACCTTGTGGTTGATACCAGCGTCAGGCTTGGAACTGATGAACGCGCGTGGGATCGGGTAGCCACGGTACGCGGCGCGCTTGGTCATCCAGACAATGTCCGACGGGATGATGTTCTCATCAGGTCCCAAGTAGATCAGCTCGTCCTTGCCGTAGTAGTCGACAATGTTCTTCTTCACTTCTTCATCCGTGGTGTTCAAGTCCAACAGCGCATCCGAGAACGCCTTCACACTCTTGCGGATGATGAAGTCACGTGGCGCAAAGTCACCGACTGGACCAACAATGGGGTCGCAGAGCACCACAGCCTTCGAGCCGCCCTCTGGAATATCCTTGTTCTTCAACTGCTGCGCAAACGCGAGGTTGTACGCTTCGTTGAACTGACGCGCACTCTCCAAGCCGTGGGCATCGCGCGAGTTTGGGTACACCATGCGGAGACCGCCGCGAGCAATGTCGCGGAAACGCACGTGGAAACCCTTGAAGCGACGACCGTAGATGAAGAACACACCGTATGGAGTCTCCGTACCGACAGTGCCGTGACCAATGATCTTTGGGTCCAAACGGAGAGCCAACGCGTAGCGGTTGCGCACAAACTTGTTGGTTCGGAGCGTGCCAGCGACGGCATCCGCCATGGTGTTCAAGAGCAAAATCGAGTCTTCGGCTTCGACGTTGCGGCGGATGTCGACCTTGAGCGCAGCGACCTTCTCTTCAATTTCCTCTGGAGTGAGCTTCTTCAGCGATGGGTCGAACTTCTCAGTGAACAAGTCCGCAATGCGCGACGCGAGTGGCAAGTTCGAGGGGTGTTCAAGCACTTCGATGATACGGTTGAGCGAGTACGCGAACGGGTCCTTCTTGGCCAGGACACCGTGGAGCATGTTGCCGTACGCGTAGATGATCTCGGCGCGGGAGAGACCCAACTCTGGGTACTTCATGGTCAAGCGCAGTGGCTTGTCGTCCACCCACTTCAAGTACTTCAAGTTGCCGGCGATCTTGTTCCATTCGAACTCCTTGTTGGCGGCTTGCTCCGATGGCTGCACGAGGATACGGTACATGGACACGTGGCCGTTGCCGTCCTTGTGGTCGTCGACGACGTCCAAGTGGGCACGCACAACGTTCAGCTCGCACAGACCCAAGTAGGTGGCAGCCTTCTGGATCGCACTCTTGGCGAGCACGTTCGACGCCGCAATGGTGAGCATGGTCTGTGGCAACTTGCCGCCACTGAGCTTATTCTCTTCGCTGCGCTTCTCCCAGCCGTGTTCAACGTCGACAGCGACACCCTCGGTGCCCTTGACGCGGTGGAAGAGCGAGATCTGCGTGGCGATGCGGCGTGGGTTACTGAACTTCACGTACATGGAGTTGCAGCGGTAGAGGTAGTCATCCACAGCGGTAGGCTCGAAGTATGGCGCTGGCGCCGGGTAGCCTTCCTTGCCCTGGAACTTGCCCTTCTGGAGGTCAGCCATGAAGCTCTGGATGCTGTCACGAGCATGCTTCTCTTCTTCAGTCTTGCCCTTGAATGGCTCTTGCTTGCCGAAGCGGAAGATGTCGAGACCCATGGTGTCATCGAGCGACGTGAAGATCTTGACACGCGCGAGCTCGGCGCCGTCAATGTTCTTTGGAAGCTGCTCGAGCACGTTGGCGAGCAAGCCCGGGTAGTTGGCACCCGAGCGGATGTATGAGTACACCTTGTCGTCCGGTGAGCGGAGCATCACTTCCGGCTGCTGCGCGTTCACGAGCGCCGTGATGGCGTTCAAGTGCTGCAAGCGCTCCTTCTCGCTGATCGCGCGAAAGTACGCAGGAGGCATGTTCTCGAGGAACCATGGTACGGTCTTGCTCGCGGCGTCCTTCTGGAAGCCGTTCAGCGCTTCAAGCAGCTCTTCCTTGCTGTGGCCGCTCTGTTTCAGTCAGGGAGAGAGGAAAAAGAAAGAAATGGCATGCAGCCGTTAGATCTTGCCCCATTCAATTGCATAGAAAGAGACACTATCAAGCGCACCTGTGTGGCGAAGGTGTTGACGAGCACGGCGAGCGGGCTGCAGCTGGTGCGCGGCACGAACGCGGCGGAGCGCTGCAGCTGGCGGAACTTGGTCGCTTGCAGCATCTTGCTTCACGTGGTGGACTGGGCAGGAAGAAGGGCGAGGGGGAGAGGAAGCCGCCCGGAGAAGAAGCACGTGGCGGGGGCGGGGAAGATCGGGATCTGACGGCCGCAGACTGCGCAGGCTCGCTTGCTGTGATCTTGGAGATCGGAGCGAGCGTACGCGAGCGAGCCCCTTCCAATCTTTTCGCAGGAAGAGCAAGAGCGGTCGTCCACCGTGATCCACCGTCACATTTTTGCTTTTGTATCAAAATCCAAGCAGCCACGTCCGCTCGATGCAGACCTAGCCCTTATCCACTGCTTGAAGTCTGGCTCAAACCCGTCAAAGACGCTCAGCGATTTCAAAGGGGCATGACCTTTCTCTTGCTCGTTCGTCCACTGATTCACGGGGTAGGGTTGCTTTTTGTCGACTGGGCCGTTTCAGACAAATTGACTGGCCGGTTGCACCCGATTTGGGCTTTTGCTTTCTTGCTTGCTTGTTTGCACCGCTTGCACAGCAGGCAGGCAAGCCAATTGAACGGCAGAGTACTGGCAAAACAACGAAACAAAAACAACCGGACGCAGACTCGGCTGGCTCGCCCGACTTGATGTTTCAGCTGCGGGTAGGTGTGCAGTTGCGTTGTTGCAGTTGCCTGCAACTGGGTCTGTCTACTTTTTGTCTGTCTGGTTGGTTGTTTTTGCAGATTTGCGTCACTTGCTCTATGTAGGCCATTCATATCGCGTACGAAGCGTATCCAACCTGAGTGTGTGGTCGTCAAAACACGAAAACACGCGTTGCGGCTGAGATGGAGGGAGGGAGTGTCATCGGGGGATGGATGGAGATTCGTGTGGTGCTGGTGCGAGCTCCTCGATTCTTGTAGAGTTAGCATCAATTACACTCGCTTGACTCACATTTGCTGTGTAAAACGTATGGATGCGCGCTGGCTCAGTGTCCACGTCTACAGCCCATGTTCGGGGAAGATCGCCATTCTATTGTGCTCTACGCAAGAGGACAAGCCATTTGCCCATGCGCATTCTGCGCAACAATGTGCACTTGCCTTCGATATGAGAAATGAAAAGGGAAGCGAGTCGTGCGGCTGACTGATTGCGCCGCGTGTGCTGGCGTGAATGAATGGGTGGTGATCCATCAAAAGCTCGTTGGGGATCGCGGTGCGCAAATCAAACAGCAAGGAAGGGTCCACGTGGCCACCTGCTGCTGCTGCTGCTTGGACAGGAGGGAACAAAAGCTCACACACGTGAGCGCTGGATTTATCCAAGAATCGCGTTTGCGCGACCACTTTTGCTGTTGCATGCGGCGAAGGATAAAGAGCAACCTGCCTGCCAACCCGCAACTTGAACATCGACCAGGTTCAAGACCGCTTGACCCCATTGAATCTCGCTTTTTGATTGGCAGTCTGCGACGCGCAGTTCATCCATAACCGCTTGGCTTCGTTTCACATGAGATGTGGCAAAAAGCCGGACCGTCGTCCGCTCGTCCGTCCGCTCGAGTGTATGGCACCATCTGAGCCACAGTTTCGACCAACAGATGGTGGCGTGTGTGGCAGCAGTGTTTTTCACCCACCCACTCACACACGACCGTTGAAGTTGCACTTGTTGCTTGCTGTTGCTGTTGCTGTCTTGCACTGCAACTCCAATGCAGCACTCGGCGCAATACGATGACGCCAAGGAAGCGGACACGCGGCACGGCGATGACGATGCCGTCGAAGCGGAAGCTTCTCAGAATGCGGGTGTCCACGGTAGCAGTGCCGAGCAGCTCCTGCTGCCTTCACGCAGACATGATTCTTCTTGTGGCTCTGTCCGTGTCTCAGTAGCAGAGGTGATTGAAAATGCGGATCGTGCAAATGCAGGAGCGGGTGGTGAAGTTGAAATGGACGCAATCTACGACGCGGATGCACATGACGCGGATGCGAGCGATGCAGAATGCGCAAAAGTGGATATGATTGCGGGCGATGTAGAATGGAACGCCTTGCGCGGCGACTTGCAGTGCTACTTCGCGCAAATGAACACCATCCCCGCGCTAGTTGCTGCAATAGGCGGAAGCGATTGTAATGGTGGCACTCGTTTGCATGCGTTGCTGGATGTGCGGACGTGGTCAGAGCGCCCCGAGATGACGCGTGTTGACCCGACAGCAGACTGCGAGCGCGACTCCATCTTCGTCCCCATGCAAGTTACCGTTGACAAGAGCGCGCTCTTCCGCGCGATCCCGTTTCGCGACGGCGTCTATCGAGGCCAAGTGGCAGAAGCAGCTCTTCGTGTTGGTGATGACAACAGGCCAAGCCAACTGGACGCGGACCGCGACGAAACAGCGCCAACCCATGATGACTCGTTGCTTGCATTTGTTCCGCATGGGTTTGGCGTGTGGACGAGCGCTGACGGATCCTGTCGGTGCGGCCAGTGGGTACAAGGCGAACAGACCGGCGTGGGCACGCAGCAGCACCGCGGAATCTTGATGTACGAGGGCGAGTGGTAGAGCGACTATCCTACTGGCGTCGGCGTTGGCGTATTCGCAGACGGGAGCTCATTTGCAGGCGAATGGGTATGCGGATGACCTTACGGACTTGGATCCTTGCAAACAGTTGAAGAGCGCGCAGCAACCACAGCAGAGAAAGTACGCACCTGCTTTGGCTGGTTCCATAGCACACAGTGTCTACGGCGCTGTACCCAAAGCGCTGACCAAGACGGAAGTAACGAGGAAGACGAAAAGAAAGCCGCTGGCTCAGTCTCTCAGAAAACTCGAGTCGCTGTGCCGTCCAAGTTTGAGGATCAGCCACTGCGTGGTCTTTACATTGCCTCTGTGCGACTCGAAGCCTGGCGTGTGGCGAAGTTCCAGCGAGTGATCGACCAATGGCGCTTCGTGTGCTGCCAGCAAGCGATTGCGAGTGCGCGCCGCAGTCGGCAACTGGCGATGATCGCGTGGCAAGAAGCTCATGCAGCACAGCAAAAGGCGGTCGATGAGCACATTGCAGAGAGTATCGAGCAGTGCAAGCGCGACGACAGTGGACTCGTGCAGCTCACACTCAAGAGTCGAGAGAAGCATGCGCGCGTGGTTCGTGTGCGCGAATATCACGAGCAGCAGCGTGCAACAGCGAAGTTCCAGTGTGAACTGGCACGATGTTGTGTGGATACACAGCAAGGCACAGTGGATCTCATGGAGAGCGAGCTGAGCGCGATCGTCAAGCTGCTCCAGGAAGCCAAGCAAGCACAAGCCGACTGCAGTCAGCACAGCCACCAGCTGCAACTGATCAAGAGACAGGTCGAGAACGTGTCGCTCAAGATCAACGACATTCGACTCCGACAAGAGCGAGAGCGTCTTAGTGCAGTGAAAGGAGCTCAAAGTGGATAATCACAATCTAGGCCGACCACTACGGCGCCATCTCTCCCGGGCACGCCTATCGGGACAGCGTTCGCGAAGCACAGTTCAAGGGGAGCGCTCCAAGCCCAGCCTGCGAGCATGGTACGTGACGGTGGTAATCAGACGGAGAGCAACGTTGCGCTCATCAACCCTGACTACGTTTGCGATATCCCCGGGTGCGACTGTGGTATCCCGCGAGACGTGTTCATGCGCGTCGGAGCGGTGCTGAACGGCGAGTCATAGCGGAGATTCGTATTCGAAACGCGAGTGAATGTCCAGCCTTTTCAGCTGCATATGCAGCGAATTGGAAATCGGAAGACTGAGAAAAAGGAGAATATCAGCCGACCCAGCAGCAGCCCTGATCCAGAAGTCTGAGAGAGCAGCTAAATTTAGACGCCAGCGCTATTGATACTCGGTGGGACTGAGAATCGACCAAGCGCGAATACTCGGACTGCGAGCCTTGCGTAGAAAACGTGAACGAGTGCACAGCAGACAAGCAGGCCTCACCAATGCTGATGATGGAGGTGGAGTCAGCAGATCTGCCGCAAAGGATTGTGGATTTGTGTCGGAGCTTCCTCACTTCCGAAGAGCTCGCGGAGTTCCTGGAACGATATGAACAGCACAAGCACGAGCGCGAATCACAAGCAAAATTTCAGCGCTTGTTGGGAGAAATGTGCCGATCCAGCGCCGTCAATGTCGATTCTGACGAGCAAGACGTTGTCGGGCTTAATCGCAGTGCTGCCATTAGAGATGAAGCCGAGGACGACTCGCTGCAAGTCGATCCGAACAAGAGTCTCCACCTACCAGATAGCGAGGCTGATCGTAATGAAAGCGGATCTCTCAACGAATCAGGGCTGTATGAGCCACCGACCTCTCCATTCAGCGAGAACGACGACGATGACCGAGCGATTCGAGCAGATGCAGCCATTGTCCGTGAACGGGAAGAAGCCACCGAGCATGCGCTGCAGTCTTTCGACCTATATGAACTTGGTGAATCAGAAGAAGAGGTAGAGTCATCCTCTCAAGAAGGACACCTTTCTTTGCCAAGCTCTTCGCCCAGCTCTGACAGCGTTGAGAAGCTGCTGAGTCTAAAGCTTAATGCGTCGCAGCTGCAACTCAACAGCGAGGAAGAATGTCAAGACGAAAGAAACCGGTACTTGACAGAAGGTGATGCAGTCGAAGCGCGATACAAAGGCTCCGCAGAGTATTACCCAGCGAAAGTAACCTTCTGCCACACACACGATCTCTTCGATCTCGAGTACGACGATGGCGACCAAGACACGCTCGTTCCTCGTGATGCAATTCGACTAATTTCGAAGGAACCGGTCACCGACAGCAATACACAAGTCGCGGAAGCGCAGGAGGAGCCCGCAGCCGAGATTGCTGGAGGAATCACGCACAAGTAAGTCGCCAGTTTCCCCAATTCTCGAGAGCAACCAGAGGACATGGACACGCCAGCTGCACTTGAACCACTATCGCTTGACTCTACTGAGCCTCTCTACGCTCTCGGCGACACTGTTGAGGCGAATTTCCTCGGCATGGGTAAGCTCCATCGCGGTCGAGTGGTTCAATGCCACGAAGACGACCGAGCTTTTGATATCCGGTACACCGACTTTGAAGAAATCGAGGCTCGCGTCCCTGAAGCTCGCATCTGGGTACCTGTCATCGGAAAAAGCTCGTCAAGAGACTTGTTGGCCCAAACAAGCGCTTTAAGCTTAGTGCCAGGCTCAGCTCGGTCCAGGAAATCGACATCGACATCACTGCAAAGTTCGCTGCGATCAAGTGTCCTTAGTCCAAGAGATACCCCTGAAGGTCGAGTAGTAGCAGCGCTCTCAGCCACAAGCTCGAGATCTTTGGTTGTACCGAGCATCCCGGAAGTAGTAAACGCAAAGCGTGCGCCATTGAAATCTACTCGCCCACTGAGCACGTCCTCATCGAGTCGTTCTCGGAGATCTCAGGAGAAGCAGCAGCAACTCGTGACCGCTCGCAAAGGAGTCCCGAAAGCCAGCAAGAATAACGCTTCTGAGATCTCGTGGCGCGAGCTGGAAGAGTGGAAGAACGTCGACCTCATTCTAAACCGCAAACGGTGGTTTTTGAACTCGCAGAGTGGGAGCGTCGAGAGCGCGAAAGTGCCCTGGGGGGAAGAATTTGCGGCGGTTCAGTCGCTCAAGCGCTTCACGATGCAGCATCCGGATGTTTTGCGAGCGCACATGTGAGTGCTTCTCGTGAGTGGTTTTCACCGTGCCAAGTGTTGCACGAACTGACTTGTTGGTATCTCGTGCATAAAGAGCGAGTCAGCTGGAGGAAGTCGGTGCTGCGAGTCGCTCGAGCGGCAGTCAGTCGGCTCGAACACAGTCTCTTTCAAGCGCAGCAGCAGGCCACGCCCGTGAAGCACTTCTTCTCGTCAAGGACCTCTCGTTCCTGCTCAAACGGTGCCTGTCGCCATTTCTAGGTGAGCCAAACAATTTGAGCTTGTGTGATAACTTGTTTCGACAGTGCTCTAATACTTCCGCCTTTGTATGACTGTGTTCCATGACGCTTAGATGTGATTCTGTCAACAGTGCTGCCTGCAGTGTTCAACGCCGAGAAGCGGTTCCTCTGCGACATTGCGTACGAAGTGCTCGAAGCGCTCATGTTACACTGCAGTGGGCGGCGGCTCGTGCTGCTTTTGCTGGAGCACGGCGAGGAATGCGTGAAGTGTGACGACGTGCGTCTTCTGAACCTGGTAAGCAAGCTTGGCATCCAAGCTACCAAATAGCCGCCATCAAACCTATGTATTCCGTTCCTGACTTCAATGTTATGGCGAAACAGACAAGCGTGTACGTGGAAAAGTGTTTCTTGAACCTGAACACGGCCGAGATTGATGCGCTCATGGCGCGATCCAACGTGTGCGTATCGATTCTGACGTCGCTCGCAAACTTGTTGCTCTGCAAAGCCGCGCCATCTAAGATCGCGGCCCAGAAGAGTCTGACACTAATCAACACTGCGCTTCATGTAAGTGCTGGTACTTGCAGTGTGTTGGTTGCATCGGTGCACAAAAGGACCTCGACTTACGTGCTTGCGTTTGTTCGTGTTGGCACGACAAAGGATATTCCATTCGAGTGCATGGTGCGAGCAGCGCTGTCCGATGAACTGGCTTCCGTCATCCTGCGGCACACACTCTTCAGCAAAAGCAGTATGTGCGTCGAAGGCGCAGGTGGACCACGATCGCCTACTGCAAGAAGTCCCTCAAAACTCATGACGCAGAGCTTGAGCCCCATCAGCGTGCACCAGGGCATGAGCATCCTGCAGCGCATGGTGGTGCAGCGCCAGAACCGCGTTGTGCCTGCTCCAGAGTAGCCAAGTCAACTTTACGAATGAATGAGCGGGATGGAGCAAAACATGTAAACTTGTGCGTATATTCTTTTTCTCATCTTCTTGACTCTAACAAAACCAGCTTTTAGCATAAAACCCAAGAACACGGTAACAGTAACAGGCAGCCGGAGTTGACTGGTCTACCACTTGCTCTCACTCTCTCTCACCTATCAACAACCGAACGCTACCTTTCTTTTTCACTCGCATTTTGCTAGCAGACCGCAGCACTCACTCATTCACTCGACGTGGAGCGGGTCTTGAGCCACTGCGCCATCGACTCGCGGCCGCGGTGCAGCCCCTGGCTCTTGAGTCGCACGGTCTCCAGTGCACCTTCGATGCGGCGCGCAAAGCCCGCAGTGTTCTTGTTGGCTAAGAAAGCCTCGATCTCGACCGCGCGCGCCTCGCTGTGGAAGTGGGTGATCACACGCGCGAGGATGCTGCCGAGGTTCATCGCCGAGTACTTCTTCACGATCACGTCCCAATTCTTTTGGATGAACTCCCACGCGAGCTCGCTGCCGACCTTGTCGCTCGCGACACTGCTAAACACCCCGCTGACGTCCTGCGCGCGCACACTCTCGAGCCCCCATTCGAGCACCTGCTGCTTCACATGCACGTTCGGGACAAGACCGACCGCGATGATCGCGTCTTCCTTCTCTTCGGCAAAGTCGCTCGTCTCGTAGATGTTCTGCAGCTGCTTGGCATGCGACGCGTCGCCATGCGCAGCCTGAATGCGGAACACAACGTCACGAATGTCCGCTGAGAGCGAAGTGGTGTCGCCGCTCATGTACGCGTGGTAGCGGCGCTTGGCTTCCTGGACCACGTCCTGGTCCCCCGCACAGCCCAGACGCCAGATCACGGTCTTGCGGAACTGTCCTTCATTGCTGTCGCTCGAGTCCGCGTGCTTCTCCCACGTCAAACGTGCCATCACGCGCGCAAACAGCGTGCGGATATAGTGCTGCAGCTCTGGCTGGAATGGCTCGTCGTGGAAAAGCGTCGAGTAGTAGCCCACGCGCGCCGCCATCTCCTTCCAGAGCAAGAACTCAGGCTCTTCCACGTACGCGCTCGTAAAGTCAAACGCGTCCGCCACGCTCAGCACACCCGTGCCAGCGAGCGTGAACGCCGAGCTGAGCATGCTCACGCGGTCGACAACACCGAAAATACGCTCCTTCACAGGCACCTGGAGCTTCTTCCACATCGATGCAGGGTAGTTGACGAGATAGAAGCTCGACTGGCTTGGGTTCAGCTTGATCCACCCGTGGGTCGGGTCCGCTGAGACCAACTTCAAGTGGCTGTTGATCGAATCGTCCGCCGTGACTGGCGTCTGCACGTCCGCAGCATCAAACTTGCCCGAGGACTTGGCGTCCCAGATGCCGATACGCTTGATCGTGTGCGGGTCCTCCGAGGTGATCATCGTGAGCGGCACGTCCCAGAGCGACTTGTCGTCCTTGGCGTTCGAGCGGTCGGCGAAGAAGCGCTCCTGCTCGACCACAAAGCTGCAGCAGCATGCTCCTCCTCCCTCGCTGCTCGGCGTGGCTGGCACTCCTTCCTTGAGCGTCACGAGCGGGAAGCCCATCTGCTGGGTCCACGAGCTCGCCATCTTCTTGATGCTGACGCCGGACGCCTTCTCGAGCGAGTCCCACAGGTCATCCGTCACAGTGTTCTTGTAGCTGAACTTGACCAGGTACTCGGACACGCCCTTGTAGAACACCTCGCGACCGAGAAACTCCGAGAGCATGCGCACGACGCTCGCGCCTTTGTTGTACGAGATCGTGTCAAAAATTTCGTCCGCCTCGTGCGGGTGGTTCACGATCACTTCAATCGGGTGCGACGTCGTCATCGCGTCTTTCACAAACGCCGAGCTGAGCATCACTTCCTGCACAAAGCTCTCCCAGACCTTCCACTCGGGGAAGATGTAGTTCACCGCGTCAAACTCCATGTACTGCGCAAAGCCCTCGTTGAGCCACAGACCCGTCCACCACTCCATCGTCACGAGGTTGCCGAACCACTGGTGCGAGAGCTCGTGGCACACGACGCGCGCCGTGAGCATCTTGATCTGCTGCGAGCTGAGCTTCTCGTCAATGAGCAAGTAGCTCTCGCTGTACGTGACGAGCCCCCAGTTCTCCATCGCGCCAAGGAAATCCGGGATCGCGACCATATCGAGTTTCTTCAGCGGGTACGCAATGCCAAAGCGCTCAGTGAAAAACGAAAGCGCCTGCAATGCGACGTCGAGCGAGAAGCGGCCGCGCTCCGACTGACCCGGCGCAGTGTACACGTTCACGATCACGCCCTCCTTGCTGATGCCCGTGAGCACGTCGAATTCGCCGACGACCATCGCGACCAAGTACGTCGACATGATCGGTGTCTCAGCAAACTTCCAGAGCTTCTCGACCGGTGCGTCCTTGCGCGAGAGCGCGCGCACTTTCGCGTTCTTCTTTGGACGCACGAGCGTCTGCACGACGTGCATGTTCGAGAGCGCGACGAGGTCCGCGTCCGTGACCATCGAGATCACGAACTTGGCCTTGATCGCAGGCTCGTCCCAGCACACAAACGCGCGGCGCGCGTCGCAGGCCTCGAACTGCGTGACCGCGAGCATGCGCTTCTCCTTGTTCAGGTCGTACTCGGAGCGGTAGAAGCCGCGCAGCTGGTCGTTCAGGAAGCCGTGGAAGCGCAGAGAGAGCGTGACCAGCGCGCCGAGTGGGAACTCTTCGGCGAAGTGGAACTGCACCGTGTCGTCCTTGCTCAGGTACTGGATCTGCTCGCACGCGAGCGTCTTCGACTCCGCGTTCGGCTCGTTCGCAGCAGACAGTTCGACCGAGACGTCGAACACGTAGAGCTCGAGCGCGTGACACGTGATGGTCTTCGTGCCGGCCTCCTGCACGCGGAGCTGCACGCGCTCCGAGCCCTCGAAGCGGAAGTTCATCAGGTCGATCACCTCATAGTCGATAAAGTACTACGTGCGGCAAACACAAAAATGGTAAGCAACCGAGTCGCAATTAGCTCACAAACAAGCAAACAGCAAACAAGCAAGCATCAAACATGCACGTACTTTTTCAGGGACGACGTTGGTCGGTAGCCGCTTAAACGCTTCGTCCGCCGCCATGCTGCGTGAGTGTGCTGGTTGTTGTTCCGGTTGTGGGGGGAGATTCTGACTGTGGCTATGTGTGCGTGTGCGTGTGTGGCGCTGTGCTGCTGACGAGAGAACAAACCGGAGCTGGGAGTTGTTGGTCTGCTTTTCGTCTGCAGATTTCTTTTTCTTCCCACGCAGTCACTAGACAGACAGACGGCCGAGGTAGGGAGGGAGGGGAGAAAAGGTTCTCTTTCTGAGGGAGGACAGCCAGCAACCACAAGAAACGCACGCAACGAGTGTGAACGAATGAGCCGAAGGAGCAGGTGGACGAACGAACGAGTGGGGAATGGCTTACTCACCCTTGCAGGGCCAACTGTGGTGTGCTCTGTGCGCACTCACTTTGTGTGTTGTGTTGCTTGTGGTTGGAGCTTGTGGAGCGCTGAGGCTGCGTTATGCTGCGGTTGTTTGCGCAGTTGACTGGATTTGGATGGCGATGGCGATGGACCTGGAAGAAGAACCGAAAGGGAGAAAAAAAAAGTCTGTTTGATAGTATGGGTAGGCTGAATGAAAGGAGTAAGGAGCAAAACGCGCACCTAGCGGAATGTCAAGTCCTACTACAGTCATTTCCCCTTTATAAGGGTACATTTCTGATCTTGCTCGTACACAATTCTCTTATGCGAGATCGCACTTTAATAAACCGTACTTTGCTAACCAAACGGATTTGCCCGAACAGTGCCCGGGCTTCTATTTATTTCAAACTAAAGCAGGCTCAAGAACCCAAAATCGAGTTTGAATAGCAGGAGACACCAACTTCTTGTCCCATTTACCAGGAGGGTTTTGCTTTGCTCGCCTCCCACGCTCCCGAGATAATCAGAAGGTCAGCTTCAAAACTAATGAGGCTGAGCTGGAGCGGCAGGCGTGGCCCACTTTATAGGCGGCGCTGAGTTCAAGCGGCACTCGCTGCTCTTGACGCAGACAGCCAGCACAGCAAGCCAGACTTTGCGTCGTCTTCCCTATCAGGTTCTTTCGATGGAAGCCTTGGAGATCACCACCACGGAGGCGACAGAGTCCGAGACGGCTCAGGATCTGGATTCTCGGACATCGAGTCCCACGACGGCAACCACTTTCACGATTATGGCCGTGATGGCAGCCACGACAGAAGACATGCTTGTGGACGGCATCACTCCCTCGAAGGACAAGATGGACTTTACTGTCAGTGCATGGGGTCTACACACCGATATACAGCTAGATATAAACGAGTGTGTTCAACTCGTATTCATCCCCTAGTGAGCAAAGAGACTGCGCGGTCGGTGCATTACATGCCTTTGAAGATGGATGTTTTGAAGTAGAGATAAAATAGTGCAACTTTCGTGGTTTGTGTTCCGGACAGCGAGACTAATGAAAGCAAATATGGTGGCTGGCAACTAAGAAAACGAATTTAGATGGTAAGATCCTGCACCAGCCAGAATCACGACAGGTTCATTGAAAGCACATGACCTCCGATTGCATAGTAATATGCTGGTGCATGAATAGGGCTCTGCCAGACGACCTGGAATACTTTCTAACACCGGAAGGAAGGCAACAACTAAACGCGTTTACATGTGAAGAACTGCTGAACAAATTATCTGGAGGCGTAAACTAAGATGACATCGATCCTGCCGGCTGCGTGTTTGCATGCGTCTGCTGCGCTTCAAGCGCCTTGACGAGCTGGAAGAGCAACGCGTTCGCGGGCGTCGGCACGTTGTGCAGGTGGCCCAATGCCACGATCCTACCTGTAATCGCTTCAATCTCGGTTCTGGAAATGGCAAAAGCGCCAGAGAAACACCCAAGAGTCAAATAAGCAAGAGCGGGGTGAGACCAAACTAGGCAGAAATTCACCAGCAGCTGCAGATCAATGAGCTGGGCTGAAAGTACCTGGAGCCTTTCCGGAGATCGGCAACCATGGAGCAGACGTTATTGCCTGTATTCGCAGCCACCTGAAGCACTTCGCTTACAAGTTCCTATACATTTGGTATTATGAGAACCAGTCACAAAGAGATCGCAAGATTAGTTCAAAATATGTCTACGAATGCCTCCAACATGATTTACGCTCTCTCTCTCTCTCAAGCAAAATGGAGCAGATTCGTACCTCTTTGGTGCAGTTGAGCGCCACCTGTTCTTTGATCGCGACGTCGAACGCCTCACTGACGACCGTTTCAACGCTAGCGCGACTCCATTCACACGCGCCGACGCTCTAACTCCAGCCAACACACAATCGATATAGTTAGTCACCACGTTGTAGACATTGGAGATCAACTTATGCTGATGGACACGCACTTTGTTTGGCGCATTGAAAATCGACGCGATCGGGTTGATACCGGCGTTCACAACCAGTTTCTTCCACTGCATCGCCTTCATTTCGTCCGTCGTAAGACGCTCCCATTGGAAGCCTACACATAACAACAAAAGACACAACCACACACGCCAACGAGGTCAGCCACACGGCATCCGCTGCATACCCTTCTAGGAGTGCATCTGCCGTACCTGCCGCTGCCATCGCTTCGCCCAGCAACTCCATCTTGCTCACCAGCTGCTCGTCGTCGTCTGCTTCATCACTAGCACCAACTGAAGTAGAAGTGGAGATCGGCGCGATGCACGTCTTCGCAGCGTCGAATCCGCTCACCAGCACGTTCGCGAACGACAGCACGCGGCCGCCGATGTACGTCACGCCATGCGCAAAGCGCCAGGAAGCACTGGCAGCAGATTGACTGGTGGGCTCGCTCTTGTCTTCGTTCCTTGCATGCGCGTCGTTCAGATCGGGAAGCTCACCGAGTCCGTTCTGCAGCAGCACAAAGAGCGTGTCTTTCTTGAACAGCCGCGCGTGCTCTTGTTGGAGGTTTGTCACGACCGATGCGCTGTCGTACGCCTTCACTGCCACGAGCACCACATCGAGCTGCTCATCTTCACCGTTTGTAGAGCTATCATCTTCTGATGCAAGCACTCGAATACGGACATTTGCTGTATCCCTGGATACTGCCAGGCGACCTACTGTCTCCAGTTTGAACGGGATGCTCTGTACGATCTGCGTCGTCGTCTCGGCGACACCTTCGCTTGATACCTTTTCATGCAGAGCCACGACTGGACGCTGCTGTGCATTGTCCGATGCATCGCCAAGCAGCGTATCAAAGTGGCGGGGCTTCACGAACGCATCCACAGCGACCGCTGGGACCCGTGTAGCAGTAGCGTGTGCAGACGACGACGTCGCATCCCGCTTGGGAATGTGATTGCTCTGCGCGATGGCGAGGCAGCCGAGCTTGGCGAAGCAAATCGTGCCGATCGCGCCGAGTCCGACGACGCCGATACGAAGCGCAGGCGCGGGTGTCACAGCGCCAGTGCTGCTGCCGTTACGGTCGGGCGATGAAGAGGCACAAGACGCATGCAAGAGCAGCCCATTGCGTCTGTCTCTACAGACCCATTGCGGCGCCGCGAGACACTTCGCTGGAGCTCTTCTCGCTGCGATCAGCATTGCTGCTGCTGATGGCAATCAGCTTTAGCTCATCAAACGGCAGGTCACGTCCAGCACTGTTAGTCTCCTCCAAAGTTCGAATGTCGCTTACCCTCTCAAAGTCAATTTTTGCTGTGCGGCACTCCCATATCGGTTGAAAGAGGGTATCTGCTTGAGTGAGTCCGCCCACCACCTGAAGACAATGGGGACAGCCTCGGCCCTGAGCGCCTTTCCCAGCAAACGAGATCTGAACTTTGGATCGCAGATACGAGTGACTGGTGTCCAGCCAGCCATCCAGCCAGTCACTCATGCGAGCGAAGCCCACCCTCGTTCCTTTCCATCGAGTCGGGTGCGTCATGCCTGACTAGCTGCATCTTCCACCTCCGCCACCAAGACAAGATCTGGTTTCTTCATGAGTGGATCTTGGGGACCAGAAGCAACAAGCACGCTTGTTGGTGGAGAATCGTGTGTTTGCACAAGCAAGCAAACTGCGCAACACTCGCAAGGAATTGATAACGTTAAAGCGGATTTGCGCATGTTTTTTGCTGATAATAAAATTGGGAGCTCCTGGCTTCCACTTGCTTGCTCCCTTGGCTAACTGGTTGACGCGCTAATGCGTTGTGTTGGCTTTGACTTGATGGCTCTCTTTCTTTCTCGGTGGCTTTCATGCATTGGACTACTGTGGTTGCTCCCCATTAAATCTCATGGGAGCGTACAGAGCTGTAGATCGACGTCTGGTCAAAGTTGGCGGTGTGGAACGAGTTGAGGCTCAGCGCGCGCTTGCGAAAGGGCTCCTCTGGGTCGTTGTTGCCGCACTCGTTGTGGCGGTACATGGGCGCCGGGGTGACCGAGAACGGGCGCGCGCCGTCGTGGGCACGCGAGTCGGCGCTGCTGCCGCTGTCCGGGAGCACCGTGCGATTGATCGCGAGCGAGCACAAGTTGCAGATCGTGAGCTTCATTTTGCCCACGACGGGGATCTCGGCGTTTATTGTCATCTTGCACCGGCCGCACATGACCTGTTAATTGGTGGCAAGTCAGTCACAAGGGAGGACGGAGGAGCATGTGTGAGTGTTTGTCGTTAACAGAAATGAATAAGCGAGGCATAGAACAAGAATGCAATGAAATGAATGGGCACTCACCTCGCCGCATTTCTGGCAGTTGTATCGGCGCTGGAACGTGCCGATGTCGTCCACGCACACGAAGCATGTCTTGACCTTGTCGGGCGCCATCATCTGGCTACGGCGCGCGAACGTCTGGTTCGCCACGCGCTTCATTGTCACGTACTTCTTTAGGTGCTCGAGGCTCATGAGGCGGTGGCGCAGCCCCGACGCGGCGACCCACTGCGGCACGTTGCCCTTCAGATCCGTGTACACGGCCTGCACGACGTCAAGCGTGCGGCGATCGCGTCGGCTTTCAATAAATACGAGGCCCGAGCGGTACATGCTGCCGCGCACGAACCCGTGGGTCTTCTCCATGTCTGGGCAGCTCTTGATCTTGACCGAGTGCAGGCAGCGCGCGAACCCTCTGCGGCCGTCCGGGAGCGTGAACCGGCGCTGGATCTCCAAGTAGCAGTAGTCACGGTTGCGCACGAGGAAGTAAGGAGAGCGCACGACGGACCAGCGGATGCCGATGAACACCGTGTTGTCGTGGAAGTTGTACGGCTTGATCTCGTACAGGATGACCGAGTGCAGCATGTCGGGCGACAGCTTGGTCTCGAGCTGCACGTTCGGGTGCTCCACGTCCACTTCGTAGAGCTCCATGACCTCCTCGAGCGTCGTGGACTCCATGGTCGTGATGCCGCGGAAGTAGTAGACCGACTTCTTGCTCTCCGAGCGCACGCGCACTTTCTCGACGCGGATCGAGTCGACCTGCTCGGCGTACTCCCACTTGAGCTCCTCGGGGATGTGGATCTCGTTGTCGTCGCTCTCGTCGCTGCCGCCCGTGTCGCTGAACACCTCACCTGCCGAGAAGCGCAGCAGCTCATCGCACGCGATGTCCGCCTCCTTGGTGATTTGCTGCTTACGCTTGGCCGACAGCGGCGGACACCGGAACTTCTTCCACTTGGGCGTCGACGACTTGAGTGGCATGATCGCTGTGTGTGACGTGTGTGACGTGTGTGACGTGTTGCGCTTAGCAAGTAACCGGCTGACTGACTCACTTGCGAAACGCTTGCTTGTTAGTTTGCTTGTTTGCTTGCTTGTTTGCTTGCAGTGTAGTTCGTCCGCCCGCGGACACTGGCACTGGCACTTACTGGTGCGTGGGGATTCGCTGCTTGTTTGCGGTTGTTGCGCTTGCGGTTGCGCTTTGAGTTGTGCCCTCGCTTGTGCGTTGCTGCACGCTGGTCTGCTTTGCAGGGAGCGGTCGGTTGACTTGGTGTGGAAAAGGGGAATGAGATGGATGAGCGAGCAAGCGTGGCTGGACCGGCTGGGTGCGGCGGAAAGTGCAAACGGCAGGGCAGACGGACGGACAGACAGACCGCTCGTCGTTTGCTTCTCCAGTCAAGCCAACTGGATCGTTGTTGGGGGGCGTTTGGACTTGCCTTTGCTCTTGCTCTGGTTTGTCTGTTGGTGTTGAGTGGCTTGTCTGCATGCTTGCATGTGCTTGTCTGCTTGTTTCTTGCTTGTTCCATTTGCGTGATTGAGGAATGGAGATGTGGTTTATAAAAGCAGATGGTCGACTGGAAACAAGCCTTTGTTGCGATATTTTGAAGGGTGCTGTTGTCCGATTGCGAGGATATCAGCAAAAGCTGCTTAAATGAGTAGATTGTTTCAAAGTTATCTTGATGTATGTAAGGATGACAAACACCTCTTACTATCTACTGATATCGGTTAGATCTGTGAAGGTAGGACCACAATCTTTCATGCTTAAAAGTCCTATATTGATGATGTTTCACAGAACATATACTTACAAAGGTATCCTCCAAATCAAATTGTATCACAATACATAATTTGAAAACATCTCTTATCACAGTGTACCAGGCACCGCAGTGAATGTG
This sequence comes from Globisporangium paroecandrum, assembly GCA_023333955.1. Classification (NCBI taxonomy): domain Eukaryota; phylum Oomycota; class Peronosporomycetes; order Pythiales; family Pythiaceae; genus Globisporangium; species Globisporangium paroecandrum. The sequence goes on from JAASFU010000002.1 coordinate 85,961, forward strand.
GACGTGTCGAGGTTTTCTCAGACCCAGCATTCGCCAGTGCACACCACAAACTGAGAATGAGATACGTTTTCGCGTGCTCTTGAAGGATCAAAGCACTGCAGTGCTTTGACGATATGCAGCAGAGGGCAAACACTTTCATTACGCTTTCATTTACTGGGCGCGAGCAACTTTAACGTGGTCGGTTAACTCCTGCGTGCTGAAGAGACCACACGCCAGAATGGGGATCTGTGCGGATCGATAGAAAGAAGGCCAGGGAGCGCATTGTCGAACTCGCAGAAAGTTTTTTTCAGTAAGGCGAGCGACTGCGTTTCTATTCGCCCTCTCGTCCTTGTTGGTTGCGTGCGTGCTTTGAGGTTTCTTCCCTCCTTCGCTTTTGCCATTATCCGATTGTCTCGGCAAAACTTACAGGTTATATTAGAATCAAAATCAACGACTTCTTCTGCGAATGAAAAAAAAGAGTCAAGAGCAGTTGTACCCATCTGAACCGAAGTTGAACCCCATCAACTTGCTTGTAAACTCGCCACAAAACAAGACGCCTCACAACAAAACAAGAAGAACAGAATCGGCCTCATAATAAATAATATCGGCTGGAGTGGTAGCACACATTTTCCATGTTGCACATTGGCGATTGTCGCTTTCAAGCGATGATGGCGGCATTCAAGCTCGTTCTCTCCCACAAAAGGAGTCATCATTGTTGGCTGCCGTGATTGATTGATGGAGCTCTTCTTCTCGAGGAGCTACAACTTGGGATCAAGTGTGGGGACTCTGGTTTGCTAGACAGAGAGAGAGAATGAGAGAAGGGAATGAGCGAGTTCATCCACCCAGCTGGCGCTTGGCGAGGGCTAGAGGAACCGGAGTGGAGATGCTGCTCTGCGTGTGCAACAACATGTAAGCGTTTGGCTCCTTAGCTCTCACTCATTACGCTCGAGTCCCACCTGTTCACATATGAATCACATCAAGCGAGTCCTGCTGCTCAGATGCCACATTGCCATCGCTTTCGCGCTCCTCCCATGTCCGCTTTCGACTGTAACACTGAAGCTCCAGTCATAAGGAGCGTACTGCTGAGTTTCCACTTAACATAACGTTCGCGCTCACAGCAGCGAGTGAGCAAGCTCACGAGCGATTGATTGGTTTTCCATTTAATGAAACAGAATCTTTTAACATCGAGCGGTCAGATCAAATCGCAATGCCTACCTGAAGAGCAGGAATTCATGGAAAAATGGTAGTAGTAGAATTTCTGTCACTTTGGGGCAAGTGCTGCGAGCGAGAGAAGCACAGATGCTCGTAGAGAGCGGAGGCGGTTGGTGGCGGTCTCGGCGTCAAGACCAGCTCGCATCCTCTTCATCTCTATCGGTATGTATCCTCTCTTTTCTTTTCTCTGATCAACTGATGCAGGGTCTGATTGGAAGCAGTAGTAGTAAAACCGCCGGCTGCTCGCTACCACCATCTGCTGTCAGCAGGTGCATTGCTTTCTTCTCCGCCTTCTCCCTTTGCCGAGTCTGTCACTCTCTGGTAACATCGTCGCACATGGGAATGGGACGCAGTTTCTCCCTCTCGCGAGCTCTGAGTCAGTGGAAATGAGGTCAGTAGTGTACGTTCTGACGCGTAGCGTGGTGGTGGTGGGACTCGCCTTTTCGACAGTTGGACCTTGGACATTTGAGTTCAGCATCGTCACCACGGAGCGGTCCTTACCGCATTTTGCTTGCAGCATTGGGAAAAGCGGCAACGGTCGGCCGTTGCTCCACCAATATCGATATAAATTGGTGGAGCAGGAAAGACTCGGAAGAGGGGAGAACCTGCAGAGTTACCGTTTCCCTGTGCTCTTGTTCGTGCCGGACGGAAGATAACGCACGCCACTCAAACAAGATCTGCGACTACAGTCGCTTTCGCCGTGTAGCCAGTCCCGAGCCGAGTCGACGGGTAAAATGCAATGTGTCTTGCTTGTCGTGTCGAGCTTCTACGTATTTCTGCTGTACCCCTGACCTGGCGCGTCCGAGTCTTCTGTTCGTGGGAGGTGTCTACATGGCGAGGTGCGCACGAGTTTGTCTGAAACGATGATGCTAGAGGCCTGACTCAGCTCGGCGTAGAGGCACCACCAGCGTGCTCTCTGTCTCCGCGCTCTATGAGCAGCGTGTGACCAACGCGCACAGTATCACCAGTAGGAAAGGCGAACAATGTGGCTACAAAAAAGAAATAATTGATGACCAAAATGGCGAGATTCAAAATCATTATAAGCAAAATGCACAGACATGAATTAATAGTGGACAAGTTGAGTTACCTCTCCACTTGACCTCCTCTTCGTCTTTGAATAAGAGCTACGCTGGACTTTCCATCACATCTTGGCTTGACGACACTGCTGACTCACGAGCTCATAAATCTCATCAAAGCTCGCAAAGAGCGCTTGCTGGAACTGCTGAGCTGTGAATCGCGGTGGCTTTTGTTGCTGCGACGAAGGCGACGGCGAAGACGTATCATCGAAAGACGAGATGATGAACGAGAGGAAATCGCTCTCAGCACCGTAGCAGACCCCAATACCGTGGCTCACCATTGGCACGAAGCCACCCCAGAGCCATGGATACCCGGACACGTTGCTTGTAGAGAGCACAAAGTTACCGCCGCCGCCACTTTTCGCATACGCTGGATCAGAGTACAGAGGGTGCACTTTCTTTCCAGAGAGTAGCGCTGCCACCTGCAAACCGAGTAAATGACGATCGATGCCTGTGACGTAAGAAATAGAGAGAGTTAGCATGCGTTCTGCAAAGCTCGTAATTGGCGCAGGCGAGGAATACTGAATTAACCTTGTCCCGTGAGCGCTGCCATCGTGATATCCTTGTGCTTCGCCATCGCAGCACTGAGTTTGTCGTAGATAACGCTTTTCGGCTCATTCTCTTTCACTGCTTGGAGCCACGCAGCAACTTCACTAGTCACTGTGCGAATGGTTTCGGTGCGTCCGTGAAGGTACATGCGCGTGTGACCGCTCTCGTAGGTCGGCATCCACTCGCCAAAAAGCTTGAATCCAGCCAACTGGATCGCCATTTGGACGAAGATGTCGGGGAAAATGCCCACCTGCTTGAGATTCGCCTTCCCGTACTTCTTGTTGCGGATCACATGCAATCGTAGCATGTCTCCCTGCTTTTCGAAGCGCGCAATTGCCGCTGGAATGGTCGACTTCAGACTTTGCGGTAGCTTCCATTTGAGCAGCTCTGGTGGAGGCAGAAAGTCGAGCGAGTGGTGGCGACTCTCGATGAACGTCTCGTATCCGCCGCTTCGATTCAAGTAGCGCTCGCCGAGCCAGCGGTACATGGTCATCAGAATGGTTGCGTCCACGTTTGCATGCTCCATGTTCGCGCCAACCTACGAGAACGATCATTGGAGCGAAAGCAGCGTCAGAAGTCGAGTGTCTATCTCCAATATATAGCACTGCATGATGCAAACTTACCATTCCGTTGCGGAAGACAATGTACTGAAAGCTCTTGTCGTACCACCGGTTTCCGCAGCTACCTGCCGCACACTCCTTCGCCAAAGCTGACGGGTTTGGTGGGGTCGTGCTGTCAAGGCACACCGCAAACAAACTGCTCTGGATCATCTCGAGACTGTCTTTGTTGTATGAGTCGTACTCGATGAGCTCTTGCCGCGCTTTGGCCCAGTCGTCCCGCCCCATTGACGTCAGCGCGCCGATGAATCGACCATCGTCATACTGGCTTTTTGGGTGGTTTAGTGTCGTCGACGATGACACTTTGAGCGAGTTCAAATGCTTGGAGTGCTTGAGAATGTGTACCAACTGAGACTCCAGGTCGCCGATCGTCAAAAGCTTCGAATCGTCATCATATACAGGCAGAACAAAGCTCCGGCCTTCACAGAATACCATGATGTGGCGAATCTCAGACGCATTGTATCGCTGAGCAGGAGAGAGAACAAACAACAGCACAGTATCAGTTTCTGGATGAGATGCAAAAGGTTTTGATTGTAGAAGCTCACCTCAAATGAGTCGACCGGCGATCCAGGAATGCGGCACGAACTAAACAGCCTCGTGAACATGTTCATGCACAAAGCTCTGCCGCCCATCTTGTCAGGCATGAGCTTTTCTTGCTTGAGCAGCTCCAGGTATTCACAAGTATACCTGTGGCAGCAACATCTCGTCAGCATATGCTGTACCAATTCAAATGTGAATGCAGTTGTATTTGTGCTCACCGAATGGTTTCTGCTGCGCGTCGTGCTTGGGAGACCGGCGTGTCAAAGTCCAGAAACGATCCAAACCCTGACACCATGTTGATGTACAGGGCATTCGACGTGCGATCGCTCAGGTACGCAGCGTACTCCCACCATTCTTCCAGCTGCATAACAGAACAATGGCAACATGCCATTAGCACCTTGACGAGTAGGTCCAAGCAAAAGTTCTTCTCGATAGACTCATGCAAACAGCGTACCCAGTTTGGAAGCTTGTCCGCACGCTGCAGCAACACTTTCTGCAACCCCTCGCCCTCACCGCCAGATTTCCCGAAATCCTCGACCAGCTCCTTGCTTTCCGCAAACTCACTCTGTGTGGTGTAGGAAGTGACAGCACATCATGGCAACCGCAGTTAGCTCCAGCAAATCACGTACGCACTAACCACAGAGATCATTTGCGTTACCTCGGACAAGAACGGCTTCAGAGACGCCAGGTACCCTTCGAGCGTATCGCTGAGCTCAGGAACCGGCAGGTGCGGTAGCGTCGCTTGATGCGCAAATCTATTTGATAGAGGCAGTCACAAGTGCATACACGCTCACACGCACCACATTAGACGCCTCATCGCTATCAATACTGCTGTGGTGCTCATGCAAATTGCCGTAATATCCAGCCAACACACGCACGTCTTCATTGCCGCTTTCGCCATCTTCCTTCGCTCTCTTCTTCTTCGCTATTGTCGTCGTGTCTTGTTGGCTGCAAAAGCGCAAATGGCAACACTCCCGTAATAAAAGATCGCAACATCGTGAAGAAAGAAGAGAGAAGGGCATGCGCGACTCGTCGTAGCGAATACGCTGCGTCATCTGAACGGCCCTTCTGATACAGAGAAGGCATAATTTTCCTATCCAACTTAATTTTTCAGACGTGTTGAAGTTGAAGTGGTGAGACATGCACATTTTAGGGAGGAAAGGGAAAATTCAGAAAAGGGAAAAGTCACTTTTATAGCAAGCCTCAGCAGCAAACGCACGTTTGGCGAAGCTGTTGCCGCCTCAGCACGCGCGTTGACATGAGGTGCTGCCAAGGTGCTGAGCTCCACGACGGGTGTCGCCAGGCGTGACCACCACTATCAGGACGTTGCGTGCGAACAAGTGGCAAGCGAAGCTGGTCGTCGTGCGCTTGATTCTTCAAGCGCGAGCAATGCGTTCAAGATGCTGCGCTTGCGCAGAGCACTCGCCATGTAGCAGATAGCAAAGCGAGGCGCTCGTTATTTTTGTTTGGCGTTCATCTCGTTCAAAGTCGTACCGCTGCCACCGCCCTTGGAAAAGCTGAGTCGACTGACGCGGTTTCTATGGACCATGCCAGCGTAGCATTGCCAGGACATTTGTGTTGAAGAAAGTAAAAGTGAATGAGCAAATCGACACGAAATTCAAACGAGAAAGGCAACAAACAACAAGATCACAAGTAGCGGATTGTATGGCGTTATGGGAGGTACGGGTGCTGTGATCTCACCGCTTTTTATGAAATCGTGTGAAGTCACTCACCAGCATTTTCAGATCTTTAGTTGGCTCAGGACACTCACTCATTGATTGACATACATGCACACTTTGCCCTCCAGTTCTTGTCTACTAGTCCATTGGGTTGATGGACCATGGCGACGCCGCCCCAAGCTGCTTGCCCGCGTACTGGTCGTCGAGCGGCAGCAACGTCGCGTCGGACATGACCGCGAACGGCTGAATCGTGTTGAAGTAGATGGACGTCGGCGTGGACGCGGCGGGCGGCGCTTTCTTCTTCTTCTTCTTCTTGTTCACCATGAGCGCCTCCATGTTGCTCATGCGGAGCTCCTTGCGCGACATCTGCAGCGCCTCCATCATGAACATCATCTTTGGTGCCGTGAACACACCGGAGACGTACTCCAGCGTCACAGGAATATTGCCGGCGAACACGTCGAAGCCCATCTGGTACTGCTTGGGCACCGCCACGCGAAACGAGCCAGTAGATTTGTTGATCGTGATCACCACGGGGAGCATGTCGCCAGTCTTGCCGATCATGGCGCGGAACGTCGCGCTCGTCATCGTGCCGACCAGCAGCGAGTACTGCACCTCGATGAACATCACGTTCGCGTTGGTCGCTGTGTCGAACGAGAGTGTGCGGCCGTATGCCGAGATGTAGTCCGCCACAGCCTGCTCGAATAGTGATGCCTTCCGCGTGTCCACTTTCGCGATCAGGTCCACGAGCGACGTGAGCGTGTAGCGAATCGGCATGGGCGTGTCCATGGTGCTCTTGGCCCACTCGCGCCAGTCTTCGCTGGGACTGCCGCCCACGTTGATATTCAGCTCTTTCTTCGCGACGCTCTTGACCGCTTCAAAGGACTTGTCGGCGTCGCTTTTGGTGGCCGACGCGGATGCCGACACCGATGCCGACGCCCCTCCGAGTGCAGACTTGTACGACGCCTTCATGGACGCACCGTACGCGATGTCCACTTTCTTGGACTGCAGCAGCGACACGTCCGACTGCTTGATCTCCACGCGGTGGATGATCTTGCCACCCATTTCCACTTTGGTCGTGAAGTGTGTGCCGAACATCTGGATGAACCGGAAGTACTTGATCACGCTCGCGTCGCACGCGCAGTCGTTCACAGTGTCGTCGTCACTGTCGTCGTCATCGTCGTCGTTGTTGATATCCGTTTGCAGACGACGGCGTAGAGTCTTCTTGATCGGTGGGACGTCACCAAAGCCATTGTCCACGCGCGTAGGACACTGGCCACCGATCGAGTCGAGCTGGAAGCACGAGTTGTACACCATCGGGAGTTCGCCCACTGCCGAGTTGAAGTGCGCGAGCGTCTCGAGCGTGTTGCTGTCAATGCCCATCTTGAGCGACGCCGAGTACTCGACGCATACCGCTTTGCTCTGGAACGTGGTCACTTTCTCCTGCTGGATCTTGTTCTTCATGGTCGACATGGCGTTGCTGCCGCTGAAAGAAGCTGAAGCGGAGAAACCCCCGAAGCTTCCTTTCATGGACGTGGTCACCTTGGCATCTTTCTGGAGCACTTGCTGGAACGACTTGGTCGACGAGATCATGCTCGACGATGACTGCTGCATGCAACTGGTCTGCGGCATGATCGTGAGCTCTTTCGGGCACGTCCAGTTGTAGCTCAGACCGGAGCACATGTCAAGGTCGTCATTCCTGCGAAACCAGACCAATTGAACTTAGTATTTCTTGATCAAAGGGATGCAGGTAGCTTCAGCAGGTTCACTTACCAGGTGAACTTGATCAGGTGGGTTCGGAAGCCTGGGTCCGTCACGCTCGTTGCCGCCTCGGACCCATCAGGGTTGCCAAACACCAAGTCGTACCCCGCACCAACATAATCGATCCCAGGCGGCTGGTCTCCTCGCACAGTGGACAGCGACGTCGCAGCAGCAGTGAGCGTGAGCAAGCTGAAGAACCCAGCAGCGTGCACCATGGCGTCTTGACTTGAGTTTCGCTTTCAGCTCTTGACAGTTTGCGTCACGAAGCGCTTGTCTGGAACGCTGAGTTCGATGCGACGCGATGACGGCAGAATGAATAATGAGAGAAAGTTTTGCAGCCTCAAGCTCGCGCAAGGTCAAGTCCCTTTGAGCGACCCTCGCATTGAGACGACGGGTAGGCACCGCCCCTTGTTGTAACGACGCCGGCTCTTTGGTGCTAATTGAGCGGCCACCGTAAACCGCAAAGCGTCGTCACGTGCTCCTTACAAGCAGGCACGCACACATCGAGCACCTTCTCAAATGTAAAGCATTTGAATCAACTGCCAAATGGCTTGTTGAATCAATGAAGGAGAGCCAAACACGCCTCGGATTGGATAATACTTGAGTCGCGCGATCTGGTGCCTCGGATTGGATAATACCTGCTTGCGACTCTTCATCGACCAATCACAAGCCCGGAATAGCGATCTTTCTTGCTGGAAGAACACCAAAACCAAAGGAGCCTTCTCTTGAAATGAGATATCTTGGCTTGAATGAATAGCGAGTGAGCGGACATTCACGATCTTCTTTGGGGTCGGTTGCTGGCTCTGTGCTTGCGCAGAATACTCTCGCACTCTCTCTTCAGACATCAGACATGGACGCTTCCGCCGATAAGGAGGACGCTGGGCGGCAGCACTCGGCGTACGCGGCGCTCCACACACCCGTGTCGCAACATGGTGACCGCACGACGACTCCCTGGCGAGATTACGATGGTGACAACGATGCAGATGGTAAACCGCCATTGGGACATGCGCATGCAGATCGTTTTGCTGGTGGCGGAGCGAGTGGTAGCACCAGCGACACCGCCTCCGTCTCGAAGCTTGCGTCACTGCGGACGCTTTTCTCCTACGCGGACCGAATTGACGTGCTGTTGATGGTCGTTGGGACGCTTGGCGCGCTCGCTGCAGGACTCGGGCAGCCGATCCAGATCATCCTTATCGGCAACGTGCTCAACGCGTTCAACCCGATGAACCTTCCGGACGCCAAGCAGCTGCGAGCGAATGTCAACTCGGTGGCGCTCAACTTCGTCTGGGTCGGCATCGGCATGGTGATCGGCGGATTCATCCAGGTCTCGTGTTGGTCCTTGACTGCATCTCGACAGGCCAAGCGTATCCGCAGTGCCTACGTGAACGCGATCCTCACGAAGGAGATCGGCTGGTTCGACATGAACGACCCCAAGCAGCTCGCCACACGCGTCGCAGACTCCACTGTGAGCATCCAAGAGGGCATGGGACGCAAGGTCGGCGACGGGATCCACTTGTTCTCAATGGGGTTCTCGGGAATCATCATCGGACTCGTCAAAGGCTGGGAGCTCACGCTCGTACTGATGGCATTTACCCCTCTTCTCGCGATCACAGCGTTCGTGGCGATCAAGTTCGTGTCTGCGGCGACTCAGAGCAGCATCGCGTCCTACGGTGAAGCGGGGTCCATCGCGCAGGAGGCGCTCGAGAACGTTCGCACCGTGCACATGTTCAACGCGGTCTCCCACTCTGTAGACAAATACGCTGCTGCGCTCGAGAGCTCGACCAGAGCTGGGATCAAGAAAGGGCTCGCGATCGGCTGGGGCACTGGCATCATGTTCTTCACGATCTACTGCACGTATGCCGCTGGGTTGTACTTTGGCGCGCTGCAGATCTCCCACGACCAGCTGGGAGGCACCATGTGCACCAGTCGTGGCTGCTACGATGGCGGCAAGGTCATGTCGGTCTTTTTCGCTGTCATCATGGGTGCGATGGCGCTGGGGCAGGCGGGACCAAGTGTGCAAGCCATTTATGCGGCGCGAGCGTGTGCGTACGACGTCTTCCGCGTCATCAAAGCCGAGTCAAAAGTGAACCCTCTGGACGAAGACGGCCGCATCCTCAACCACGTCGCAGGCAAAATCGCTCTCACCAACATCACCTTTGCGTACCCGTCTCGTCCCGAGATCAATGTCTGCAGCAAGTACTCGCTGACAGTTGACGTTGGCGAGACAGTGGCGCTCGTGGGGCCAAGTGGCAGTGGGAAAAGCACGATCGTGTCTCTCTTGGAGCGGTTCTACGATCCGCAAGCCGGGCTGGTGCAGCTCGACGGCGTCGATATCAAAGAGCTGAACGTCAAGTGGCTCCAGCAGCAAATCGGACTCGTGTGTCAGGAACCCGTGCTTTTCGCGACGTCGATCCTCGAAAACATCCGTCACGGCTGCCCGACTGCAACCGACGATCAGGTTCACGAAGCTGCACGAAAGGCGAACGCATTTGACTTCATCATGGCGTTCCCCGAGAGGTTTGAGACCGAGGTCGGCGAACGAGGCGCGCAGCTCTCTGGTGGGCAGAAGCAGCGAATCGCCATTGCGCGCGCAATTGTCAAGAACCCGCCCGTCCTGCTGCTCGACGAAGCCACGAGCGCACTGGATACTGAAAGCGAGCATGTCGTGCAGGAGTCGCTGGATGCGCTATTGGCGACATCTAAAAGAACGACGATCATCATCGCGCATCGACTGTCGACGATCAAAGGCGCAGACCGTATCGCAGTGCACAGTGAAGGACACATCGTGGAAATCGGCTCGCACCGTGAGCTCATGAGCCTCCCAGACGGTCACTACAAGAGCTTTGTGCAAGCGCAAAACCGTCATACAGACTCGCAGACGCAAGATGACAGCATCCCTGGAGCTCAACCCATTTCGCCCGCGGCATCACCATTCTCAGCTGAAACAGGTCGAGTGCGTCTTGGCAGTAGCCTCCAGCTTGAATCCAATGCAAGAGCGCGTCTGGGGAGAGCAAAGGATAACGCAGATCCATCAATAGCATCACCAACAGCAATCGCCACTGCCGCAATCGAGGAGGAACACGTGCCTACGTCCCGCATCTGGAGAATGAGTCTTCCTGAGTGGAAGTTCTTCGTCTTCGGGAGCATCGGCGCGGTCATCAACGCCGCCGTGTTCCCCATGTGGGGAGTCATCCTGACCAAGATCGTCGTGCTGCTCTTCGACTACGATAGATCGCCCAGTGAGATGCGCGACATCGCACGAGACTGGTCGCTCGGCTTCATCGGCTTGGGCGTGGTCTTTGGGGTCTCGATCGTCATGCAGCACTTTGGCTTTGCTGTCGCAGCTCAACGACTGGTGGCTCGCGTGCGATTGCAGACTTTTCAGGCGATGCTGCGCCAGGAGATCGCGTGGTTCGACCTGGAGGAGAACTCTTCGGGTGCGCTGGTGTCGCGTCTCGCCACGGACTCGACGGTCCTGCAGGCGATCACCGCCGAGTCGCTCAACCAAGGGCTCGTGAACGCCACGACGCTCGGCATCGCACTGGCGATTTGCTTCTACTACAGCTGGCAGATGTCGCTCGCGATGCTCGCGCTCTTCCCGATCATCATGCTCTTCTCGTACGTACTCTCGCAGCAGCACTCGGGGACGCTCAGCCAGCACACGAGCAATGATGCCGACATCGCCGCGGGCTCTTTGCTCTCGGAAGCCATCGGCTCGATCCGGACCGTGGCGTCTTTCGGCATGGAGAAGCAGATCCATGCAGCGTACACCGCGTACCTGGATGTCTCCAAGAGCAAGGACATCAAGGACGGCGTGTCCGGCGGCGCAGTCTTTGGGGTCTCGCAGGGCGGCATGTACATCAGCATCGCGTTCCTCTTCTGGCTCGGCGGCAAGTGGGTGAGCGAGAAGACGATCCGCTTTGAAGATATGTTCATGGTCATGATCGTGCTCGTGCTGAGCACGTTTGCGGTCGGTCTCGCGGCGCAGAACGCCACGGACAGGTCGAAGGCGACGCAGGCAGCGCGCAACGCCTTCCGGATCATCGACCGTGTACCTAAGATCGACTGCATGTACAGCGCGGACGAAGCGCCATCACCATCAGCCGATTCTAGTCCGCTAATAAGAGGCGAGATCGAATTCCATGACGTCGCGTTCACGTACCCTTCACGTCCCGATGCACAGATCTACACGCGTTACAGCCTCAAGATCGCACCTGGACAGACAGTGGCGCTCGTCGGTCCCAGCGGCAGTGGGAAGAGCACCGCGATCGCGCTGCTCGAGCGGTTCTACGACCCGAGCGCTGGGAGAGTGACGCTCGACGGCAGAGACATCCGCGCGTTCAACCTCGCGTGGCTGCGCGCGCGCATCTCGCTCGTGAGCCAAGAGCCCGTGTTGTTCGCTGGCACGATCGCTGAGAACATCGCGATGGGGAAACTCGGCGCCACAGTCACGCGTGAAGACATCGTCCAGGCCGCGAAGCAGGCGAGCGCGCACGAGTTCATCTGCAACTTTCCCCTCGGCTACGACACGCGCGTGGGCGACCGCGGCGCACAGGTGTCGGGCGGCCAGAAGCAGCGCATCGCCATCGCGCGCGCGATCCTGCGCGACCCGGACGTGCTGCTGCTGGACGAAGCCACGAGCGCGCTCGACAGCGAGAGCGAGCGCCTCGTGCAGCAGTCGCTGGACGCGCTGCTCGCGCTCAAGAAGCGCACGACGATCATCGTCGCGCACCGCCTGTCGACTGTGTGCAGCGCCGACTTGATCGCAGTCACGCAGGGCGGGGCCATTGTGGAGCTCGGCAGCCACGAGCAGCTCATGGCGCAGGAAGGCGTCTACCGAGCGCTCGCAGCGCGCCAGTTGTTGCAGTGCTAATTATTACTGATGGCACTGAGAATGTCCTACTGGTCCCTATGCCTGAATATATGGATGTGGCTGGCTACGCATTCCCGCAACACGTACGCTGCGAGTCTTTCCAGCCACTTTTTTCTGTCTACGTTTCTTGCGCTACTGACC
>JAASFU010000003.1:0-94142 GCA_023333955.1 Globisporangium paroecandrum
AGAAAGGTATCCGAGGCGCCAAGGACGAGCTGGATCTTCAACTCGGACGCGTGTACGCGCACGGTTTACAGGGACTCATTATCTCTAACTGTCCGACGCTGTCAATGCCACCCCGGCTCAAAACATTCCGAAGCCTCCAAACGATCAAGATCCACAACAGTACGCTGGTCAACTGGGGGCTCGACGCAGCACTGACCGCCGAGTCACATCCGACGATGAAGTCGCTCCACTTTACGCTGATCAACATGAGTGGGATCCCGGACGGGCTTCGGGCTCCAGGCTTCCCGTCTACCGTGTACGACATCCAGCTCTGTGGCACGAACCTGACGACGCTCCCAGAGGACCTCTTCTCGAAGTCGCGGCTGAAAGTGATCGCCTTCATCCTTGAGCGCAGTCCTGGGATCACGGAGTCCCCTCGCGCTCTGGTCTCCCCTCAAACGAGCACCTGGATGTTGTCGCTCGCTGGGAACGCCATCCAGAAGCTTCCGGCAGACACCTTCAGTCGTCCGTACTACATGCTCTTCCTGGACCGGAACCCGATCCAGGCACTGCCAGAGGACGCGGGGATAGCAGCCGTCGCGTTCGTGCTCTCGATTGGCTCCACAGAGATTGCCGGTGTGCCAGCTCCCTGGTTCAACGCAACCAAAGTCCCCATGTACGCTGCGATGGCGAAGCGAGGATTCCAGATGGCCGCTTTGAACACGCCACTCTGTGAAAACCTGCTGGAGGAGAGAGAAGAAAGTGGCGGACCGTCAAGCAGCAACAGCACGATGCTGCAGCTCGACTGGATACGAGTGAACTGTGGGTCCAGCCAAACTGACAATGGATACTTCTACCCTCTCCAGGACGAGCTGCAGTGGCGAGAGCGGAACCGGTACTAATGATGATGATGATGATTCAGTGAGGTATATTTAGGTGCGCTAGCGACCTACAGTATCCGTAATTCTAGTTTCCTGCTACATGGCTAAACTGGAAGCGTCGGAACCCGCGAATCGCGATGCGGGATAGGTACTAGCCGTTCCGGAGCGCTCAGGATTCAGGGTTTTAGCCAGCTTTACTAGCAGGTGGTTGATCTGCTTCAAAGTACATTGAACGCGCTTTGGTCGGTCTCATTGATTGGTCATCGATAATCGAGTCGCTTTGTCCAGTCAGTTGCGGCACTCTGTCCCAATTTAGACAGACGGATTTAAGCAGAAATCGCCTGAAAGATTAATCCGCCCCACGCTTTGTCAGCAACAGCATTGTGGCAGCACATTTTGAGCGACAGCAGCGTGTATTCGACAATCATTGGCTGACTGTCTACTTTTGAGCATTGTCTTCAAACCGCTCTGATTGTCAATTATTATTGGTGTCAATCAACACGCAGGCAGTGATGGTGGCGGCTGAAAAAGCTCCAGCGCGCATGCAGCCGTACACTGTGGACCTCATGCTCGAATGACGTCGACGGCCACCTGACTCGTGGCAGATCCGTGGACTACAGTCGCTCGCAATTTGCGTATTCATGATCCCCGAGGTGATCTCATTGAACGCTGCTGCACTACTGCTCTTCGCTGGTGTGACCGTGTATACGCCCCAGAAGCAAGCTAACATCAAGGCTGCCGTCATTCTTGATCAGCCGCAGCATCAAGTTCATCGACAGCGGCATCAGGTCGATCACCAGCGTGAAGGACATGCCGAAGCTCGTGGCCGAGAAGAACGTGCGTCTGATCATCAGAAGATGCCGATGGCCAAGGCGAACAAGTGGCCCCTAGATGGTGCGTGACGGCACGGTGCGCTACCGCGTCGTGCTTGAGAACTGATGATTGTTGTTCACTAGAAGCGGCATATCGTGTACAGCTCTTGATATCCAGCAGCTACGCTAAGTAGCAATGGAGCGGTAGTCACCATACTGTAATATTCGAGAACACACCGAGCTATGATGTCGTGAAACTATTGACGGCAAGAAATATGCTCGCTTCTGTTGCATTCCTTCGTAAACCATCTCAACACTTGCATTTGGCGCTCGCAAGTCTTCTTGTTTGACGCCCTTGGCGTTTGGCAAATTCGCTTGGCGACTGTGTCCTTGAGTCGGTTGCAGATGCAAGCTCTGCTCGTTATATTGATATAATGATCATACTCACCAGGTTTCATCGTACATCTCGATGGCTGCGGACACTTTGGGTGACCTGCTACATGGCAGTGTGGGTTCCAACTCTTAAGCTGGTGTCCGATGACTCGGTCACCGAGTACGTGGATGGAGGAACAACGGCAGTCCCACCAATGCCGATAACGCCAACGCCAGAAGTACCCCCAGCGCCGATCCCAGTGGTTCTTGCCAGCCTGGACACCGAGTTCTTCGTATCGCTCTCCATCATCCCCCCAAATGACGTCGCGGTCATGAGTGGCAGGTTGTCCTGGTAGTGCGACGTTGTGCTCTGCAGCGAGTCGGTGCGACCAAAGAGCACGCCGCGCGCGATAATGAGCTGCAGCATCATCTCAAATACGCGCACGCACTCGGAGGATTTGCGGATCATCATGAGCCCCACTTCATGTCCTGCCTGGACCCCGCTCGTCTTCCAGGACTCGGCCCTGTTGTCATCACCAGACGATGAGCCGTTGTCCTCCTCGTTGGCGGTAAGCGCTTCGTCTAGCCAGAGCTGCCTGCGCTTGTCAAGAATCTCGAAGATCAGCTTCCCCCATTCTTCCTCGGTCTTGGCGTTCAAGCTCTCGCCTGAGCGCTCTCGCTTGCACATCTCGCGGTACGCTTCTACGGCGATGCTCAGCGCGCTCTGGAACAGCGGCCGCGACAAAATCACCTGGAGCAGCGCCTCTGAGCTTAGCAACAGCAAGTCGCAGGCGCACACGGTCTTGACCGTGCACTTGCTCACCGAGTAGCCCAGCAGTCTTTGCTCGCCGAAGAAGTCTCCGTTCTTGAGCCACACCTCGGCGTTCTGCTGGCCCGACACGTAAAGCGACATACTGCAGGACACCAAGTGGCCCTTGACTACAAAGTACATCTCCTTGGCGACACTGCCTTTGACCAGCACGCACTCGTCACGCGGGAACCCTTCGTACTTGAGATGCTGGCTGAGCGCGTGCGTCAACGACTCGAGCTCGCGGTCGTGCGAGTGGCTCGCCGTGAAAGGCCGAAACACGCTCGCGAGGAACGTGTGCAGCGGCGCGCTCGCGATGAACTCGATCGACTCGGTGCGGATGAGCTGCGGGATCTCGTCGAAGATCGCCTGGTAGTTGACGCCGCGATGCGCCGACCACAGCGATGAGAGAAACGCGTGCGCGCGCGCCTTCAGTTTGCCGCTCACCTGCCAGCGCTCCAGGCACAAGTTGATCGCGATGTGGTTTTTCCGGAACTCCACTTCGTTGCTGATGTACGACGTGTACAGGTTCGCGATCTCGCCGATCATGAACGACATGATCAGCAGCCCAAGGAACGACACCGACGTGCTGAAGATGTAGTCCAGTTCGTCCACGGGCGTGGACATCTTGCCGCGCTTGACGAACGTGGTCGCGGAGAAGAAGACTCCGCGCAGAAAGCGCAGCAGCAGCCACCCGACCGAAGGACTCTCCGAGGGGGCGACGAGGAACGCTGCCGGCGCGGACCAGTTGTCCCAGCCGTCGAGGTCGCGGTTCTGCTCACCACCGGTCATGACGCTCAGGGAGAAGTACGTGCACGCGCACCAGTGCATGAACACGAAGCAGAGCATCCAAAGCGTGCAGATGCGGTTCGTCTCGTACGACACGCTGCGCCGGTTGATCTCCTTCATGTAGTGCGGGAAGTTGACGAGCTTGAGGCACCGGTTGATGCGGAGCCAGGGCGATCGGTAGAAGTCCGAGAGGAAATGGTCGATCGGGAACGCCGCCAACACGTCCCAGAAGAATCGTTCTTTCTTGTACGACTGGTGGTGGCGCTGCTCGTACAGCTCCATAGACGCCGAGCCCTCGCGCATGTTCCAGTTGAGCCAGATGTCCCATGCAAATAGCACTTCGCAAAGCAGCTCAACCGCGTGCAGGGCGATCGGGAGCACGCCATAGCGGTCGAGTGGGTCAAATGAAATGCGATACGGCACTGCCAACGACATGCACACGGTCCCAATAGCGATCGCCTTGAGCCACCGGACGTGAAACAGACTCTGTGCCTCGGTACACTTTAGCAGCGAGTCAATCCAGAATGGAGACGCCTCTCTCTCAAAGCGCAAGTCCGAGATACTGCTGCTGTACCGCTTGCTACCTCGATGGCCTGAAGAGGGCCTGTGCCCTCCCGATCCTGCCACCGACGAAATCGATGAGCTGCTGGGGAATCGAAGCAGCATACCCTTTGTCCCCGATGTGAGTCGGTCCGTGAGCGTGAGAGAGCGGCGGCCCACGCCGGGCGCTTCGGTTGCATCGAGCACGCCCATCTGCGCCAATCCTTTATCCGCCAGCACCGACACGTCCTGCTGCTCTTCCATGTACAAGTTGCGCAAGTGCTGCTGCTCCTGCTGAATATTGACGATTTTGAGGACTTTCTTCTTCCACTCTGGGTATCTCTCAAACACGAGCTCGAGCGAGCGTCGTGATAGCTTGTAGAGCACACACGACGTTTTCGAACGCGTGTGCGCACTGCGCGGTTTGCAGGTGAAGAGGGCGACTTCGCCAAAGTAGCTTCCCGACGTGAGCTCGTTCACTTTCTTCAGCTGCGACATCGTGTGCGGCTTCTTTGGGTCTCCGATCGAGAAGTACGTGTGGAAACTGGTCGGCGACGCCGTCGGCGCAGCTGATGCTGTCCTGGGTGGTTTCTCATTCGAGAGCTTCCTCCTGAGCGTCTCGATCGGCACGAGAACCTCTAAGATCCCTGTGAACACAAAGAACATGTCGCTCCCCTCTTCACCATAGCGACACACGTACTGATCTTTCACAATCAGCACCTGGGAGAACTGGGATACCAGCATCCGCGTCACCGAGCCTTCCATCCCCGAGAGGAACGCCACTTTTATAATCATCGGCTGCAGATGCACGAGGCGGATGTCGGTCAGCAGCGACGGCGGCAGACAGCGCTCGAGAAGATACTCCTGCGTGATGGTGTGAAACCGCTGGAAGAAGAAATACGTCTTCAGCTTGTCTTCAATCGAGTGCGGGAGCTGGAAGTGAGCGAGCAAGTGCCGCAGTGAGTTCATCTTGGCATTGAACTCGCGCGTGTCTGCATCGACCAGCTCCACGACATCCGACAGGTTCCCCACGCAAACAGGAAGAAGCCGCAGAGCAGCACCATGACTGTGAATAGACATTGCGAGGACGTTTTCGGCAAGTCGCCCGAGTAGGACGCAGACATGAGCCCAAACGACCAGAAGATCGCTGCCGAGTACTGGAATCGTCTGCTTTCATTCGAGAGACTCGCCGCGGGGGTCCACTTGCTCGCGTCCGCCACCGTCGAAGTTGCAGTATCAAAGTTGAACCAGATGCACCCAAAGAAGTGTGACAGCAAGAACGAAAAGAACACGAGCTTCGCAATTCGAAGTTCCAGGGTGCGGTTCAGATACTGGTTCTCCAGGTTCGTGAATGCTCGTGGCGCTCGCAGCAGACGAAGCAGCTTGTTCAAGTTGAGTGACTCTTTTCGACTGGAGAAACTCGACACCGTCCAGTTGACAACGAACAGCGGGAGGATCGCAGCGATGTCGAGGAAGAAATGCTTGGAGCGAACATACCGATTCTTGATCAGCTTGAGCTCCATCACCTTATTCCCGTACTGATAGTACCCGAGTCTTGACTGGAAGAACAGGTCCAAGCAGAACCACAACTCGAGCAGCACCAGTATTGCATCTGACGACACGACGTGCGGCTCCCACACGTCAAAGCAGATGTCGTAGATCACCTTGAAACTCTGTACGGACATGAATACAAACATCGATACTTCCCACACGGACGTGCTGGTCGCATCCGGATCGAACACCACTTCTTCAATGCCGAGGAACTTGAGCATGCGGAGCTCGAGTGTCTCTTTCTGCGGCGCTATGAAGCCACTCGCGGTGCTCTCTTTTGGCGCGAGTTCCTGTGCTTTCGCCAATTTCGAGTCGACAAACCGCTTCTCGAGAGATTTGAGTGCCATGGAGAGCGTCGGGAAGGTCTTGTGCATCGCGTTCAGATGCTCGCGGTCGAGGAAGAGCAGGATGCAGCCTGTGATCGCGGTCAGGCGCTCTGCGTAGCTCACCGAGCTTTCGTTCAGATGCAGCGAGGCAGTTCCGATGAAGCCTCCCTTGGGGATGGTTCTCGGCGCTCCTCCGTTTGAGATGATGACAACGTCGCCTTCCAAAAGAAAGAAGAGTCCGCTCGCGTAGTCTCCCTGGCGATAAATGGTCTCGCCCTGTCCGTACAGGATGAATTTGACATTGTCGACGAAGACCTGCTCCAAATCGTCAAGCACCGGACGAACGCCATTCATGAGAGAGAGCGTTTGAAGCGCCGGCTTGCACATACTGTGGAACACCTGTCGCTTGATTGACTCCGGCAACTCATCCAGAAGCTCACTCACAATCGCTCCTCGGTGGGATGACCACCAGAAGTCCAGAAACGCGTTCACTCGGTGGTGCACCTCCAGCGGTGCACTTTGGCAGCGCAGGAACTTCTGAATCCGTGTGTGCGTGATGAGGAACTCCTTCTGCTCCAACGCCGACGCCGTGAACCGCTTTTGCACCGAGTCGATCAGGAACACCGTCCACGCCAAGCCACAGAGCATGATCGCCAGCGCGACTTCATATTGCAGGTCAGCGGCAGGCTCGACGGTCTTCCCTCGTGTGGTCAGGATCGTCGCCGCCAGAAAGAGCGATCTTGTGTACTGCATGCTCAGGATACTGCCGATCTCACTCTCGCTGTAAGTTCTGTTTCTTGGGTCCAGGTACACAAACTCTCCCGAGTCCAACTCAACTTCACGTACATTGAGATCATCGGACGGCACCCACCCCTCTGACGAAGCGCTGAAGCCCTCAGTGGTCGTGAGACCGAAGTGCAAGCAGGTTACGAGGTGCAGAAACAAGAGGAAACTCACGACAACGATCGCGAGCTTTCCGAGGTTGCAAAGACGGAACGTCATCTCCCATTCGCGCAGATGGCCGTGGAATCGCCACACCCGAAGCAATTTGGGGATGCGCAGCAGCGCCGAGTTGGACAAACTCCACCCAAGGAGCAGCAGATCGTACGGCAGCAAGCAGAGCAAATCAGCGAGAAACCCGCCACGAAAGTAGTGCAGCGCGATTTTCACTGGATGCGTCACTTTCTCATGATCCGGTCCCATGTATGTGAGGTGGCAGTTCAAGTACATGTCAACGAGCAGGAACAGATCCGTGAGCGTGTGGAGTATCCCGAGCAACACGCCGGAGCAGTTCATCAACGGGAACACCAACAGCAGAGGGATGAAAACCCAGTTGAACAGCAAGTGCAGCTGCATGCCCAGAAGCCAATACTGACGGATAATGGAGGTTGCATCGATCGCCTTGGGCATGAGAAGCTTGGACCAGAACGCCTTCGCTGCACGAGCCTCGCGCTCTTGTTGCAATAGCATTCGACTGGAGAGATTGTCGTAGAATCCCTGAATTGAGTCCTGCGGTCCGGTTCCACCCTCTGACACCCTGGTCCGTCTGGCTAGAAACGCCATACCTGTCGATAGTTGGCGGGAGAATGCAGACTTGCTGCGTGTGAGCTGGGGTCTTTTCTTCGGTGAGACCTTGGGGAGAATAGTGGGTGACGTGTTGAGCTCTTTCTTCTCGTTGTATGAGCGCTCGTTCATGCTGAACTCCGCATGTTTGGCAGCGGACACGTTCTGCGACGACTTGCTGCGACCCAGCGTCGGCTTCTTGGACCAGAACTTGATGGAATCCGTCATGGATTTCTTCTTGAGCCGGTGGCGGTGGTTTGGGATCTCGGTCGAAAGCTGGTACAACGTCGTCAGCATGAACTCGTCCCCGCTGGGTTTCTCTCCCATTGCAGTCGCAGTCTGACGCTGGTTCACGATCTCATCCACTATTTTCGCGATGAGGACAGCGTAATGAGGATACCCTTCCAGCACTCTTTCCGTGTGGAACCTCGATAGCCGGTAAAGCGTGCAGTAGGAAGTTGTGACCACTGTCGCTGATCTCGGTCGCTTGGAGAACGCCGACACCTCGCCAAAGAAACTTCCCTGTCGGAGCTCGCGAACTTTCTTCCCGTTTACGAGGATGTTGAGGACGCCAGAGTTGACCACGTACATGCAATCGCCCGCGTCCCTCACGCTGAACAGTGTGTGGTGCGCTGGTAAGGAGATCATCTCCAGCAGACTCGTGAGCGCGATGATGAACTGGTCGTTGCAGTCCTTGAAGAGCGAGATCTTCGCCATCATGCCTTTCAGCAACTCCACTTGTATGTCCTTCGAGATGGACGGACACAAAAGCTTTATCACTTCTCGATCGTTCGATTCGGCATCTGTGTAGTGGCGTTTGATAAACTCGACGACTTGAGACTGCAAGACGTCTGGCACGTGGTGGAACGACAGCAAGTGCCGGAGCTGATTGATGCGGGCTTCCGCGATGACTGCTTGCCTGCTCTCGCTTTTCGACAACACGAACAGCGCTGCGCACAGGTAGGTAAAAAGTGCAAATCCTGTCAACGCCACGAAGATCGTGAACAGGAATTCTTGGTTGCGAGACGGCAGCTCGCCCTCGTAGCCTCCCGTTAGCTGTCCCAGACTCCAGAAAAGCGACATCACGTACTTGGAACGCAGGCTCTCTTGCCCGAAGGTTGCCGGAGGAAGCCAAGAGAACGAACCCCCTGGAACATCCCAGCCGAACGTGAACCGCGCGCAAGCGATGGAGTGGGCTATAAAGGCGATGATGATGAGCACTTTCGATAGCTTGAGGATGACGAAATTCTTGGAGAAGACGTCTTCGAGACTGGAAAAGTACTTGGGAACTCTCCACACGCGAAGAACTTTGTGCACTTCGAGCCAGGCAGTGTGGCTAGAGTCGGGAAGCTCGATGGGCATCAGCGACAACGGTATCACTGCGATGACATCCAGAAGAAACCCGAACGTCTTGATGTACTTCATGCGCGAATTCCTCGTGTCGCGGTGAACGTTGCCGTCCTGGTAGTAGCCGGTGTTTAGTTGAATGTAGAAGTCCACGCAGAAGAGCATCTCGACGACGTAGAACAGCTGGAACTCGATCTTCTTCAGCAGCCTCTCGCTCTCGTTCGACGACGGAATGAACGTGACGGCGTACGGGAGCAAGAACGCCTCGTACACCAGGCAGCAGAAGAGCACAATGTGCCACGTCTTGATGAACTTGGAGTGCGGATCGAACGCGTTCCACAGGTCCGAGAGCAGCGGCTCGGCGAATCCACCGCGCTCACGGAGTCTCCTCGCCGCGAAGCTCTTGGCTTCACTCTTGGTCGGTGACTTACACTTCATGTTCACTGCTCTGAGGCTCGGGGTTCTTTCGATCTGCAAAGAAGAAAGATTGAATGAATGAATGAATGGCACTTCCGTACCTTGAAGCGACGCGAGCGAATGCTTGAGCGTTGGTTGGCAGTTCTTCCGAGCCGACGCATCCAGCGGCGATCTCGCTGGTTGTATTTCTTTTCTCTAAAATAGACGCAAGAGTGTTAGAGAAATTGCAAAACTATGCCTAGAGGGTCACATTCGGTTGTACGCTTTTTTTGCCATGAGGAGGAGATTTGGTGATAGGATTATGAACATGAGCGAGGACACAGAGGTCAAGACGACTGCTGCTGCTGCTGATGCGGAGCAAGAGGCGGAGGCGCTGGAGCAGCCACCACGACTTCAAAGTCGTCGGCAGATCGGTGCTGCTTCCCCATTTGCTGCTTCCGCATTTGCATCATTCGCTCCCGCATGCTGAGTTGCTTTGTCGCAGCTGGCTTCGCTGCTTGCTTCACCTCGGACGCCTTGAGGACATCGAGCTGCGCACTCCCGCTGAGCTTGCTCTTTACAAGCGCAACAAACTTGGATTCCTAGATAGCGCAAGTAGTTGTATAAACGAGAGTGAGAGAGGGAAACAGAGAAGGCGTTAGCTTTCGCAGGCCAGATATCAACAAAGTTGGGTTGTCGGCGTACCCCAAGAACTTTCCGCGTGTGCTGGAGACTCTTCCTTGTGACGACTTTACACTCGACGACCTTGCAGTTGAGGAGCGCCGTCATCTCTTCGATGAACGACTCGTGCTTCTCCAGCACAAACGCTTGGTAAATGGCGTTGTCCATGCGCGTGATGCACTTGTTCACATACAAACCAATCTGCAACACAAAGCACCAAACGGTATTATAATAAGTAACCATGCTTCATCAACATTCACAAGATTTTCTTTCAAGCACGCACCACGTTGACTGCCTGGGGATTTTTTTCCACGACACTCATTCGGAGCAAATTGAGAAGCAGTGCTTCGTTCGCACATGTCTTCACAGCAGTGTCAAGCACCTACGATACAAAAAGCAAAGGTAGTAGGTTAGTCACTACAATACACTAGCGTTTGAAGTGACGTCTCTGGTTCAATGTAAAGGCCCACCTCTCGAGCGAGGTCGCGGATAAACTGCTTTTCGCTCGACGCTCGGTTCAAAAGGAGCGGGATGAACGCGTCTGTGCGGCAAATATGATCAACAACCACCACTTGTAAGCAACTGGTATAGAAGCGAATAGCTACCCCATAATACTAGGGAATTCGACAACGTACCAAATGAATCGGACGCGTCATCTTTGAGGCACAGAATCACGTCTTGGATGCACAAAAGCGCGTTTCGCGTCATCGCCGATCGTAAGCTCGATACGGCGGGACACACCAACAGCGGCAACGCTTTCTCACTGTCCATACGCCAACAGAAAATGAGTCAGGATGAGTGCCATCGAGAGTAGCGTCCTAGACAGACAGAGGCAACGTACATGTGTTGCTTCAGCTGGTCGGGATGGTGGATCGCGAATCTGCGGACCGAGTCCACGGCGTAATACTCTTTCCCCCACGACATGTCGCTCTCTGCTTCAGAAGTGGACTCGCCGCTTTGCGCCTCTTGGATGTGGATCAGCAGCGCCTCCAGTTCCTGCGTTTCTTTGGCCACGTCCGCGGACGGAAGGATCTCCTCGCGCGAGAGCACGTTCACGAGAAACAGCTCTCCTTCCGGCGCGCCGTCCATGTGTTTCTCCTCGTTACTCAGCGTAGCGACCGCCACAGTCGAGATAGTTGGGGGCGTCGCGGCTGGGAGTTTCTCACTTGCGCTGCTGTTCGAGTCTTTCACGAAAGCGCTGTCGGCAACAACCACAGCAATCTGGACGTCTTGGCTTGTAGTATTAGCATCAACAGGAAACATGTTCTCTGCTTCTTTCGCTGGCACTGTAGCAGCTTCCACGGATCCTGCGGACGAGCGCGGGCTCACAGTGTTGCCGGGACTGTCGAGGAGCGACGTAAGTTTACGACTCGCGCGACGCCGTTTCGAAGGCGCGAGACCGTTCTGGTACGTCGTATACTCCTAAATGACATAGTATATACACCACACCACCAAACCAACATGAGCACAATAACCAATTGCAAGCGCACGCAAAGCTAGTGACACCATGAACGCACCTGGAGCAGCCGTTCGCGCTCAACACTCGTGCGCTTGTGGACGCTCGCACTCTGGTTTACCCCGTGGACATTAAACACATCGTCCGCGGCTTCATCATTTCCATCACCTTCCACAATGGCTCCACCACTGGACGCTGCTCCCGCCAGCTTGAGCTTCTGCTGCTTCTGGGTCTCGAGCGGCGCGCGCTGCACCTCCGCCTGGTGCGACGCCGAGATCTTGCGCAGTGTGCTGCGCGTCAGCGGCGACGAGAGAGCGAACACCGTCATCAAGTGCTGCTGTTGCTGCTGCTCTTCTATCGGGAGGCGGTTTCCGTCGATCGCCGCTTCTCGTTCTCCTTCTTCTTCAGCACGACGGCGTTGACGCCGAGACGGACGAGTGTGCACTGCTTCGGACGACACGCACGCACCCAGCTTGACACTTACAGCCACGCAATCACTCCTTCCTTCCTTTCTCTGTTAGAGAGAGAGAGAGAGAAGCAGAGGAGCAGAGAGAGAGACGCCTGCGCTGGTGGAGGCAAATAGACGTCTGTCTGTGTATCTGTGTGTCTTTCTATCTATCTCTCGCCCTCCGCGATGGTGATCGTTCGTACGTTGTGGCTGCCTGGTGACTGTGCCTGTCTGTCTGTTCTGTCGCAGTCAGTCAGTCACTTGGCTGGCTTCTGCCTGCCACATGGAGCGTTTTTTGGCTCGGATTTCCTAAATGATCGATAATGCACAAATTGTGACTCGAATTTCTGTATTAATTGCACAGATGTATTTTTGGCGGGAAGGAACCATTGATACAAAGAAAACTACACGAACGTCCCACAATCTAGGTTTTCGTGGATTTATTAGCGTCCTGACTGTGAAAAGCACGAAGAGGTTTTTCCGGGCGTGTGTGTCACTTCAACACCGGTTGAGTGTGGATTTTTTATTGGCGTTCCAGTGGGGCTAAATCTAGACACGACCCCCTCTTTCAGCGTTCCTCTTGATGCCACTGAGTTGGCAAATGCGTTGAGAGCAACAGCAAAGCAGCTTTGGAAACCTGAGAGAGAGAGACCGGCGATGGCGTCTGCGAAATGGCTGCACCAGCGCCTCTGGTGCGGCCGCCTGCCGTTCTTCCACCTGCTCTCGGACGACGAGCTCCACGTTGAAGTGCGTCAATCGGATACCCTTCCTCTTCTTCTTTTGCGTTTTTGACATGATGTTTAGAGGTGCACCGTCTGAATAACTTTCGACTCACAGTTGTTGCTCTTTGCTGTGTGTTTGCCGAGAGCAGCACAACGTAAGTCTGCTGTACTTTGGCTCGAACGAGTTTGCGGGGCTTCGAACTCAGGTATGCGAAGGGTTGATACGATCAGGGAAGCTTTGGGAGCTCGGAGCGCAGTTTCACGACCGATACTCTGAGCCTGTTGTGCATCATCTGACACACTGGTGCGCATTGCCTTGCAGATCCGACTGAAGCTCAAGGAAACCCCGTTGATCAATCAGACGCGACGGAGCGCGTCGACGTACACGGACGTGCTGGAGCTGCTGACCAAGTATCTGCCGTACCTGCTCGCACTCCAGCGGTTTTCGGAGTCAAATCATCTCCGGCAACATCAACATGATCACAACGATGAATACTGTCGTGTGGCAATGGAGAGTTTTGCAGTGTTCTCTCCGCTATTTTACGGCTTCAACTCGATCAACCTGAGCTCCGATCGACTGGTTGGACGCGAGCAGCGCGTCCAGTACACTCTTGTGGTGGACGTGGTGCTCACTCTGTTTGCGATGGCGCAGATGCACGCATTGTACGCTGAAGCGCAGATGGAGCAGGCAGTGCGACTCCAGAACGATGGGCTGCTGCAGATCGCAGAGAGATCCTGGCAGGACGCGCACAAACTCTTCACTCGAGCGTCTATGTTTGCGAAGAACACGCTAAACCGATTTTACCAGGCAAATAATACGCTACTGGGCTCAATACTCAAGTTCTTTCGCAGTATCGATGTGAAAGTCCAGGTGCTGAGCCACATGTGCGCGATCCATCGCATCTCCACTAGAATTTACTTTGTACGGTGTGTTTGTTGTATTTCCCTTTTGTACCGTGGCCGTTCATCCAGTCTGACCATTGTCTGCTCTACGATGCCTGCTTTCATAGTTGATCCTCATGGATGAATCGACCGAGCGCCTCGGACGGGCTATGTCAACCTATGCTAGATGCGCGCATACTTTGGCTCGAACCGCTGCCAAAGGACTTGAAGACCTCCCAGAGAACGAGTACGTGTCTCAGTGTATCATGCGGACAAATACTTGAGAGCTTACTGCATTGCATGTCTTGCAGGTTCACGAGGCAGCTGCTCTGGTTGCTCAAGACCTACGAGACCCGATGGAGAGCAATTCACTACAGCTGCGAGCAGACAGTGTTCCAGCTGGGCTTCAACCCAGGTATTATGCAAAAAAAACCATACCTGGATACAAACCCGCGTCTAAGACTGGTAGCTTTTCTTGCAACGCGTTGTTTCCAGACATCGCGCTTCAGTTTTCAGACGCAACCCTACGACTCAAGCTCGCGCCGCTGCCGTTGTATTCCCATCGACACGACGCGCTCTTCACGCGGATAGCGCAGGAGCTGCAGCTCACGCACCAAGGGCATCTGAACGACTCGATGGACGAGAAGAAGGCGCTGCTGACTGCCTGTCACCAGAAATTCAGCAACTCCTGGAGTGCTGAGGGCATGAGCAAAACCGAGGAGGATGAGCTGTTGCTGCGTGTTCGGGAGCTCACACTGGATTTGGGCAATGGTGGTGACAGTGGAGAAGAAAATCAAAACCCAGCCCGAGACCAAGACTTTGGAGACGGTCTCTACAAAGAGAACCAAGTTGTCATCGACGAGTTGCTTCAGACCATCGACTCGAGCGTCAAGAAAGTAATTGAGAGAGCAGTGAATGGAGAAAGCATTTGCGCCTCCGAGGCGTCTCAGTTCGGAACGATAGACACTGGGAGCGACGACTGCAAGCGGAAGAAGACCATGCTGAGTGAGCTCCCTGCTGAAGTCTGCGACGTCATGGCTGGAATGGTGGAGCTAACAGTGTTGCCGCGCTCACCAAGGTCCTCGTGTTCGACTCCGAGTCGAATACGCGGCAAATCTGGATCAAATACCAAATATGCAGAGGTGGAGAGTGCGCAAGCAGTCAAATCGTTTGTGGCATCGTCTTCATCTTCGTCTACTTTACTAGACGCCATCGCGGTGAAGAAGCGGCCGTTAAGTGCTCAGTTGCCAGCAAAAGTCAGCTCACTGCTGAGTCCGCAGCAAGACACGGGGTGGGTCAAAATGATGGCCGGCGGCAAGACGCTTCACTTTGAGACCGCGAGCTCTCTGTCCAACGGTGGTTCATCTTCTTCCAGTAGTGGTGGAGGTGGCAGTCATAACCAGAGCAGCTCGCCAGCAAGGCGCCGGAATGCGGTGCCGATGGCGCTCGCAGACGAATATCCAGATGACGTTGGTTTGAGAAGTAGTTCGTCAGCGATCGTTCAGCACGCACACTTGAAGGCTCGCCCATCATCCTCTCCGTCGTACCTCTCAGCAAAGAAGAACAAGACCCACGAGGAACTCACGAATGGACACAAGACACAGATGTGGGCGCCCACTCGCGGCCAGTGCGCGCTCTGCGAGCGGCGCTACATGCGCCACCACCTCGCGGGTGTCGTCGTGATGAAGCGCATTTTTGACCTGCGCCGCAAGTGGGGGATGGTCATCCAGGACTCCAAAAAGTTCTGCGCCGCGTCGGCACTGTACGCGAAGGCGCAGGTGTGTCTCCTGCGCCAGGAGATCCTACTGCACGAAGACGAGCGCTCGCTGCAAGCGTTTGAGAGCAGGCAGCAACACCTTAAGGGTACGGCTTGTGACCCAAAGAGAGACCAACAAGAAGCGCCACCACCACCGCTGGACGAAGTCGGGCTCACGATCCACAACTCAATTTTGCACAAGTAGCATCAACAGCCACCTCCAGACGACGGCCACCTGCTAGAGGATGTTGCGCTCAACAAGCGCGCGAGGCAGTCGTCCACGATCTTCGACATGAACGCGCGCAACGCCGTGCAAAGCGACGCGGTCCGGTGCGCGCACACAAAGGAGGAGTTCCAGCTCTGGTGGGAGGTGGACCTGGCCAACTACTACGTCATCCACTCGGTCAAGATCTGGCTGCGCGAGGAGATCAGTCACTTGTACAACGGGAGTGGCGGAGGTGTTGCTGGAGCTAATAGTAGCAGCTCCAATGGGAACGGAGCTCAACGCAAGACTTTGCTGCGACCGATGCACCCGCCACTAAAACACCTGGGCATGTTCCCGCTGCACATCAGCATCTCCATGAAGACGGGCGTGGGTCATGACTTGGACGACATCGTCGCCAGCTGCGTGAGCTTGCACTGCGTGGAAGAGAAGGCGATGCCGCCCATCGTGTGGCACGCGCCGCCTAATTCGCGTGGCCGATTCGTGCGTATCCAGGCCGAGAACCAGGCGATCCTGCACATCGAAAGAGTGCACGTGTACGTTGCGAGCACGACGCAAAAGCAGCAGAAGCTGCACGAGTCCAAAGCGCGGAAGGCGACGCTGCGGCAGCAGCTCAAGCGAGCAGCCTTCCGCGCGTCGATCGCCGTGAACCCGGCGAATAGGTACGTGGATCTGGCAGCGTCCGCTCCAGAGCTCTGTCGTACTGGAGACAGAGGGGCAACTACCCAGAAACCTGGTGGTGGCAACCAAGCGACTAATATTCCAAGGCAATCAACGGCCGCAGCCGCAGCGCAAGTGCACCCGCACTCGCTCGTGTCCGCATTCTTTGAGCCAGAGCAGGCAGAGAAGAAGCGCATGTCGAGGCTATACTCGCGCTTCAAGAGCCTGCTGGACGCACGGTCCAAGTACTTGGTGGACGAACTGGACCAGGAACGGCAGAGTGCAGATGACTAAATCCGAATGGTGATGTATGAAGCTAGAGTAGGTTGTGCTTAATGGTATACATCTATGACGTGCTTGATAATTATTACTACGGGAAAAACTCGCCGCAAAGTTCTTATTTAACGGAGGCGTTGCTCAGCAAGAGATCCATTTTCCGTTGCATGGTTTCCATTTGCTGGAGCAATTGAACGATCTGCGGATCGACGTTGCCATCTTTCGGTGCAGAGGCTGTGCTCTTGGTAACTTCGTCGATGGGTACATGGGGTGCTGAAGATTGTCGCAGCTCCATATCATTTTTACTGGCTATCGAACGCTCAGCCTCGGATGATTTCTTTATCTGTTCACCACCCACTCCTTCTTTGCTCTGGCAAGGCTGCAATTCGTTGTTCGCAGCACCTTCACGACACATCTGGTTCGTTTCCTCCATGCCTTCCAGAATGTACCGAATCGCCGCTCGCACGACAGCGTCGGAGAGTTTTGCACCAGCGAACCAGTCTTGAAGAAGTGTTGGGATAAGCAACACCGTTGACACATCGCTTCGTGCTGCTGTAGCACGGTTGTCTGTGCCGTCGTTCCGAATTTTGGTCGTACTCGCCAACAACTTCAGAAGCAGGGTAGGCTTGATTTTCCCGTTCGAGACCACTTCTTCTGCACTCAGATCGCGGAAATCTACCATTGCGCCACGATCGGTCTCCCAATCCACTGAGCTAGTTCCGCTTGCCAAAATTTCCCGCTTACTGCGTCGCCCTTGCCCACCACCTCCACTTCGTCTGGTGCAATTTGGTACGTTGGACAGCATCTCGGAGAGATCCCAGGCGATATTCGTCAGCGTTCGCCCAGTCGACGCGTTCTTCATAACCTGGTTCTTCTCCGAACTCACGTCCACGCACGCGTCCACGACGATCGCGAGCATCATGTTGAGCAGCACGAGGCTCAGGATGATCATGTACGCCCAGTAGTAGAGCATCGACACCGGCGAGTACACGTTCTGAATTGTCGCGTAGTCGAAGCTCCCAAAGAGCATGTTGATGCACGTTTCCAGGGACTTGCCCAGCGATGAGAAGCCCTCGACGCGATCACCAAAGAGCACCGTGCCCGAGATGGAGGACGTGACGAAGATCACGACAAACACCGCGAAGACCCAGCCGAACTGGTGCAGCGCACTCGCGATCGTGCGCGTCAAGACGCCGAGTCGCGGGTGCGAATGGAAGCTCTTGAGGATGCGAGTGCCCAGTAGAAAGACGGTCAGCACCGCGAAAGCACGCATCAAGATCGTAAGGCTCGCGATGTTCTCGAGCGAGTTCGTCACGGCCATGAGCCCCTTGCGCTCGTCCGAGTTCACGTCGAACTTCTTGCCCGTGACAACGAGGCGCGCGAGGTTGTCTCGAAACGTCTTCGCAGTCATGATGCGAACGATCAGCAACCAGCAGACGTAGAAAAGCACCACCAGTAGACTGAAGAGGGTCTTGACGCTGAATAACATGTCGGTGAGCAAGTTGGAATCGTGCAGCAGGTGACGGAAGAGCGTGGGCACCGAGGACTGCTTCGCCGCTGCCACACCGAGCTGCCGACTGCGATCTTGACGGATGCGATCAAAGTACGTGACAACGAAACTCACTGCAGCGACGAACCAGCAAACACCGACAAGGATGTCGAGCACGACTGGGTAGGATTCCTTGTACGGGTCTGACAACGCCGGCGTGGTCGACGAAGAAGGCTCCACGTACCCCCCTTGGTGGAACTCGAGCGTCAGCTTCGTCACAGCGTAGCACTGGATCTCGCCGTTGTACGTGACGACCGTGATCACGAGGCTCTGTGTCGAGAAGTCAACCCACGTACCATTGGTTTTCAGCTTACTGATAACATCGGTTGCCTCAGTCGCGTTCGTGTCGAAGCTGATGAGCATGGTGCCGCTCGTGACTGAGTCTGGGTTGTAGCAATTCGGGTACAGATCCAAGAGGTACTGATCGGCTCGGCAAGGATGAATTTGCGCTCGTTCGGTCTCGAAGATCACGGCGCCAAGTACCTTGTTGAAACTCGCCACGCGCCCCCACTTGTCCTTCTCGAGCAAGTTGCCGTTGTAGTCCTCGGTCACAAACACACTCGGCACGAAAGTATCAGTCAACCAATCGAACGTGTCGCTGGTGGTCTGGATGTTGGCAAGCTTCATGGCCGAGTCGGTTGTGATGGTATCAGCACCAGAGCTGGCGAGCGTCGAGGACACGGAGTAGCCGAGCAAGTACATGGAATTTGTTGCTGGGATGTGCGAGAAGAGCATCGTAGCGAAGAGCACAAAGTAGACAGCCGAGCCCAGGATGTCGACGACCACGCGCTTCATCTCTCTATCGTGGAGCAGCGTGGCGTAGGCGTCCTCCAGAGAGATTGCTTGGCCGTCTTCTCGCTCACCAGCGTCGGGTGCATACTTGAGCTGTCGCCGCGCGTCCGCACTCTCGACTTTCATGGCTCAGCCAGTGCCTGCCAGCCCTGAGTCGATGAGAAGATGCTTGGCTATGTTGAGCGTCTCTGCTCGCTGGGTTGCTGATCCTGAAATGACAGCTGAGCTGGGCAAGCTTCGCCATGGGTGAAACGGATGCTGAATCCGTTTTCGCCGCCTTCTCCGCAGGCTACGGAATGAAACATGGCGCTTCGCATCGATACTCTATCTTCAAAGACTCCATCGTCAGTTGAGATCGATGGTGCATGTCGAAGCTATTTGTATCAACCCTGCACACTCCGAACGAGGCTTCACATCACTCGCGTGTCGTCTCAAGGCACATCGCGTCCCGATTGTATTCCTCAATCGAGTCGCTTCGAAAGTAAGCGCTTTTTCTCTCCATCTCTCAACTTTAGACCTCCTAGCACGTGTGCTCATCGACGGTCGTCGCCCACTCATGTGCGTTCTTCTCGACGAATCTGGAACTGAGTGCTCAGCGGGCGGAAACAAAGCTTCCCATTTTCACGACCGCTTTGCGTCACCCGCGCGTGGTCTCGGTCATCAAAGGGGTTCCGTTTTCTTTGGGGCTCATCTCCCCAACTGCCCAAGCTGGGTTCGAAGACAACTACTGGTGCTTACTGTTGGTAAGGCGATGCCACTCTTCCGGAAGCCATTTTTCCCATGTAGCGAGCGAACGTATCTGACTGCACATTGAGAGCAAACCAAATCGCAACCGTATACGACGCGCAGGTTCGACAGCAGCAGTTGATGCAAACTGCGCAAGTCGCCTGTCAGTGACAATGCTCTTGGTTCACAGTCAATGAGTTCACTTGACTCTCGATTCTGAAGGTCCTGGTCGATACTTTCCGATCCGTGATTCGTCGCAAAAAGTATGACCGACAAGTTGTTCTTTTTGGAAGAGAGAACAAAACCAGGTTGTTTTCAAATTCGCACACGAAACTCTACGTGCCCTCACGTTAGTTCTCTGACAGTTTACGGGCCAGGAAGTCGAGATTCTTTCTCAAGACCTCGATGTCGCCTTTCAGTTCTTTCACGTTGGCTTCCAAACCGTCGATTTCTTGAGCAGCTGGGTGGCCGTGGCGACTTCTTGGCGTGCGTGTGGAGCAACAGCGAGTAGCTTCGCGCCATCATCGCGAGCGTTTGAGAATTCACCCGTGAGAGTGATTCTCGGATCCCTGCTAGTGCTCACACCGCTGTCCGCCTGATACGTCTTCACTCATCACTGCATTTCCTTCAGTGATGTCAGCTGGTTTGGCGTCGATCGCCCTTACCTCACTGCCATTTCCGCTGCCGTCATCTGGATCGTCGATTATACTGATGCTCGCCAGCAGATCTCCGATCGCCAGTGCTTTGTCGCGATTGCTGTCGCCGGTATCACCTTCGCAGATACTCTCGAGTGCTCTCGTGGACGCCGCTGCGTTGGTATCCTTGCTGTTGTCACCACCAAGCTGTTTGCGCGTAGCATCTAGCGAAATCTCGGTCGCCGATGCTTCGCTACCCATATTATCGTCATGTTTGGCTTCGCGGAGGTCCTCCAGTAGCTTGAGAAGTAGCTAGGGTCGGATGTTGCCTCTTGAAACTACGACGATCGTGAGCATCATGTTGAGCAGACAAAGAGCGAAAAGTACAGAACTGAGCGGAAGACGTCGAGAGTTACACGCTTCATCTAGTTGTCGTGGAGCGACATATCATGAGCGTCCTTCAACGACATCGAACCCGCTTCTACTTCATCTTTCGTGTCTTGTCCTTGCTCGCACGCGTTGGCATCCTTGCTCACAGACTTCTTTTGTTATTGAGCGTCCGAGTGCTATCAAGACCAACGATCACCACGAATCCAAACACGAGCAGGAGGAGACTCTAGACGTCGAGATATCCTTTTTGGAGCTACCGCGATCGTACGCACAACTGTAGTTGCATTTTCCGCCTCTTTACCCACAACACTGCATACTGTAATGTCCAATCACAACACATACCAACCAAAAAGGGAAGTTGGCAACGTATTGTTTCTTGCTCGACTGTATCGACAATGTTTCAGTTTCTGTGAGCGTTCGGGACATGGTTTGGCTATTATATGCAACGTGATACGTCGGAGACTTTCAATGGTGTAGGCACAACTCACTCGTCTGCAGAGGCTGGAGGGGAAACTCAAATCTGATTGTTCCTCTCAGAAGAACTTCGCCAACGCGGCGGATCTGTTGGAGTTTCACCGTGATGCTACTACTCGTCGTCTCTGATATTTCTGGGATTTTTCTTTATGGTAATACGTCACGCTTATTCAATGGGGTGCTAAAGTTTACTACAGTAGTTGTAGAAGTAAAGAATCGACGATAGCACAAGATACAATGAACCGTGCCGATCTACTTCCACGAACAAAGCAATTTCTTTTGGAACTTTCAAAGTTGCGTGCATACAAACGAAAAAATACCTTGTCGAATATCTTATGCTAGTCTCCCTAGCGTGGCAACCAAGAAATCGAGTTTCTGCTCCAAGTTGTCGATTTTGCCTTCCAAGCCTTCGATTTTTGCGAGCAGTTGTGTCGTGCGTGGAGTGCCGTCGTCTTTGTCGATTGCCAACACGCTCTTGATGGCTCCGTTGAGCGGCTGTAAAGAGATGGCATGTGGCGTCATGTCATCGTCAGGACCATTTTGCAATCCAGCCTCAGAAAAGATTCCCTTTACCTTGAGGCTCGTTTCGCTGTCAGTCTTTTGAGTTGGCGGCTCCTCGACGACCGCACGGCTCGCACCACTCTCGTCCATGCCTTCTCGGAGATAGCTCATCGTCTCCCGCGCTACTTCATCCGAGATGTCCGCCCCTCATGAACCAGTCCTGAAGGGTTTGGGCTGACAGCAGAACCTTGGTCTCTTCCGTCGTCACAGCTTTGTTGTTGTCACTCTTGGACCTGTCGTCAGTTGTCTCTTTGCTGGTAATCTCGGATTCATTGCTGGTGGTGGACGCCACGGCAGCACTGTTGATGTTGGGGTTGTCACTCTCGCCTGGCGTGTTAATGCTGACATCCTCGAGCGTGATTCCGACTGTCGAAGCTTTGGGCTCGTTGCCATCACTGATTGCGTCAACTTTGCCGATACTCTCTGGCCGATCTTCAGTTCCCTTTACTTTCTCGGGATTGGTGTCGCCACTCGGCTTGTCTTCGCAGATAGACTCGAGCGCCACTTTCTCGGGCGTTGTTGGTGCTGCTTTGGTATCGCTGCTCTCATCGCCATCTTCCTTCTCTTTGCAGAAACTCTCGAGCAGCGTGAGAAGCAAGTGGGGCTTGATTTTGCATCTCGAAACCACTTCTTCGGCACTCGAACCTCGGAGCTCTGTCAGAATATCGTCGGGTGCTGTCGGAGGCTTCGGTACTTTCCCACGAGCCAAGACGTCACATTTGCTACGTTGAGGTTGACCACCGCCATTAGCTCCTTTGATTCACCTTCGAAAGCGGAAAAGCACCTCTAAGAGGTCCCAAATGATGTCCTTCAACACGCGACCCGTCGAGGTGCACCGCCTGTCTTGGTTCCCATCGAAGTTTACTTCGTCATACGCATGTACCACGATCGCGAGCATCATGTTGAGCAGCACGAGGCTGATGAAGACCATGAACATGAGTTAGTAAAAGATCGGCGCAAATGGGTATACGCCGCGGATCGTCGCGTAGTCGAACGTCCCGAAGAGCATGTTGACACGTGTCTCCAGCGACTTGTCGAGCGACGAGAATTCTCCCACGCTAGTTCCTTCTCTCTTGTGCTACTCGTTTGAAAAAAAGACTGAGAGAGGCCCGCAACAGGTTGGTTTGTTTGGCTCCTTTCCAACGGCCCAGCTGTCGCTGCCATTCAGTATTTGTTCAAGCGCCAGGGACGTTGAACAAAGTCCAGGACGTCCCTTGGCGTCAGAAGGCGTCTGGTCTAGTTAGTTTCACGTTCGCTTCGCACCGCCAAGTCAGTCTCCAGCTTGAGGCGAACTCAAGACTTTTAACCGACAAGTAACGACCCAAAACGACCCAAAAACTTTTCACCTGGTTACCAACAACCAGCGATTCAGGTGAACCACTGACTGGGTATGGATTTCGTGAAACCCCTCCGTCACCAGACTCATATGTCAGTTCGCCCAAGGAAGGGCGAGTGAGAACACAAAAGTTAATACCGTCAATACCCTGTTTTAAGCGGTTAATGTGAATAGAACACAACAAGTCTACTCTACTACGCATTATTAACTAATCCCCTGAGGCATTGATCTCAAGGCTCCACGCGTAGTTGCTCCACACACAACTTCACATCGTGATCGCGCGCCGCGAGCTCTCGCAACACGGCAACGTCCACTGTCCTCCGATACTCTCGAAAGAGCCACTCGCTGATCTCCACGCGGCGATTGGAGACCGCGTCGACAAATGCGTCTTCCGAGCAACCTTCTGCTCTGTGCGAGTGCAGGAACAGCGCCGTCGCGAAATGTCCCGAGGCGCACGCCCAGTCCATCGCTGCTGTGGTGCAGCCCTCGGAGCGGTTCGCATGAAGCCACTGGATCATTTTCAGGAATCCTGAGCCTGCCGCGCGGTCCATCGCTGCTCGCGTACATCCCTCGCTGCGGTGTTTGTGGAGCCACTTGACTGTCTTAAGGTGGTTCGAGGCCGCTGCCTGGTCCATGGCTTTGGTCGTGCAGCCTTCGGACCGGTTCGCGTGCAGCCATTGGACGACCTGAAGGTGCCCATTCCCAGCAGCGCCGTTCATCGCGGCGGTCGTGCATCCCTCTGATCGGTTTTCGTGCAGCCACTGGACGATCTCCAGGTGACCATGCTTGGCCGCTTCGTCCATCGCGTGTGACGTGCACCCTTCGCTCCGGTTCTCGTGAAGCCATTGCACGATCTCCAAGTGCCCGTTTGCTGCCGCAGTGTTCATCGCATCGACGGTGCAGCCGTCACTGCGGTTCGTGTGGAGCCACTGGACACCATCCAGAAAGCCTCTGCCTGCTGCGCCGTCGATTGCATAGCTGGTGCATCCTTCGCTGCGATTCGCGTGAAGCCACTGCACGATCTCGAGACAGCCGTTCGCGGCGGCACCGTCCATCGCCCAGCTCATACACCCTTCATTCCGGTTCTTGTGCAGCCACTGGACGATTTCAAAGTGGCCGTTCACCGCAGCTTTGTCCATCGCGGTGGTCGTGCATCCGCCAGTTTTGTTGGCGGCGTGGAACCACTGGAGCGCCTTCAGATCCCCCCACCGGGCGGCGAAATTCATCGCCTGGCGGTTACACCGGCCGATGTTCGCATCGTGGAGAGCTCGGAGCGCGTCAAAGTGGCCGTAGACGGCGAACAGGTTGAGCGCGAAGAGCGGGTAGTCCTTGTGCTGGAACTCGTGTTCGAAGAGGAACTTGGCGACCTGGACGTGTCCGTTCGCGATCGCACGGTCGAATGCGCAGTAGTGCGCCTGGGCGTCGCTGGTACTGGCGGCTCGTTCTTTCAGGTACTTGACGGTCTCCAGGTCGCCGTTTATCGCCGCGTGGGTGAGGGCATCGTGACGCGAGATTCTCGTTGTCGAGCGGGCTTCGAGCCACTTGAAAGCCACCAGATTGCCACAGCTAGCGGCGTTGTTCAGGCTGCGTTGTGTCGGTCGTAGGTACTCGCTGTAGTGCTCTTGCAACCACTGAAGAATGCGCAGATCCCCCACCGCGGCCGCTTGCTCCATGACAGCAGTGGCATCTATGTTCGGGCAATAGGCGTGCACTAGCTTGAGGATCTCAACGTTGCTGGCTTTGACCGCGTTCACCATCCCTCGCGTGAACAGATACCTGCGATACTGCGAATCGATCTTCTTCTTCTGCGAGTCCAAGCGCGCGACCAGGCGACGAAGAAGCCACGCAAACCCAGCGCCGCACGCCCGCGGGATCGTCCATTGCGCTTGAGTGGAGACGTCGAGACAGTCGCTGACCGCCTGGACGACGTGAGCGAGCGCGTCGATCTCCGGCCGGGACTGACATACGACTACTGCAGACGCGAGTGGTGACGACAAAGACGAACAGCGCGCCTGCGCTCTGCCGGGCATCGTTCTATAGGACGTGGTGGCGATGAGAGCGAGGCGTGCGCTGTGCTGTTGCAGGCGGAATGTGCAAGTGTTTCTCAAAATGGCCGATCGGCAGCACGAGTTGAGGAAGTCAGAGCGCAGTATAGAGCGCATGCTTGTTATCAGATGGCATGCCTCCATATGGATCTGAAGGTCGCTGGGCCATCTGGCGATCCCCCCGCCCATCGTGGCTTTGCTGAGGCTCGCCAAGCGCGTTTGTGCCAGTTCAGCAGCAATGAACTTGCCTGCGGTTACCACGAAACCTATGGTTGGCGTGTGCAACTTGCAAACGCCAACGCGGCTGGATCCTTTACTCTCATGCGCATGCATTCGCGTTCAGACGAGAGTCGTTGAGTCCAGAGTGTCTGGTAGGTGCTGAGAACAACAATTCGCCTGAGAAACAACTGCGTCGCTAGTTTACCAGCACACTGCACGTGGCTGGAAAGCAGTGATGATTGTGAATCATGTTGTTTCCAACAGTGAAGTACATTATCTCGAGAAGCACCAAACGACTTGACGGCTTGGAGCAAGCGAGCGCTGGCCAGTCGTTTCAGATAGGTTCACTAGGGATTCCACCACGTTGAACGGGACTCATGCACCTGCGCAACGCAAGTTGTCCACATGAGCCTCTTCTATGATTACACTTTCCCACTGATGTGACTGGCGAGCGGCTTTTTTCTACTTGCACGCTGACACACGAACGATCACTGGGGTGCGCCGTAAACTCATCCCAGGGACGGATTGGATGAGAGACCTCGCATCCTGGTCATTAGGTCATCCACAGAGCTGAGCCCATACTGTGGTCACCACAGAATAATCACGGCTCGGAAATTAATACAATCTTGGTAGTGGACCTCCTCAACTCAACGAGAAGTAAATCTTGTGAGCACAGCCAGTTGCAAGTTCCCCCGCCAACTCAGTACTGATGTAGCTCTTCATCATTGTCAGCGCATTTCGTGAACTTTTAATTCGAGGAATAGATGTGAGGAATCCCATCTACCGTGCATGACTTACGTGTTGCTCTTCGCATCACTATGTAAGAGTTGATCACGCTACTCGGAACTGTGCAAGGACAGCCGCATATTCATTCGCCAGTGTCCAGATCACAACCGCCTTGCCGTTGCGCGCTCCACCCACCACTCGTTCAGGTTTCAGTGCGTGCATGCGCGGCAGTAACAAGGATACACGCACGCTGAGACGGCAGGCAACTTCCGATTACCTGCTGCCTCGCTGGTCGTCCGTCTCATTGGTCCGAGGCAAGCGCTCGCGGGTCAACAGCCCAATCACATGCACCTGAAGCAGCCAATCAGCACCCGTAGTGCGTGCTCAGCGGGACAGAGTAGTTGTCGCCACTTCAACATCCGCATCAGCCTGTTGATGATGGGGTTTGTATGCAACAGGAAGCCTCTCGAGCAGAGCATGGTCCATACAGTGGGAGTTGGCTCTGAACGGATGATATGATCAGCTCGGCGAACGCGTCCACAGACAGCTACACAGCGAGCGACGACCACACCACCACGCTTAGTGAACCCCAAAGTCTGTCTGCACGCACTGTTTCCCAACACTATAATATGGCCAGAGGTGCTGGTTCCTGCTCTCCCCTCTCTCTCTCTTCTCCTCTCTCCACCACCAATCGACCGCTACAGTGTACTCTCTTGCTCATCGACAATCCCCCAACAGCGAGCGTCCCGTTTGCGGTTTGCGGGCGGTGGTTGGATCTTCGGAACCCCTTGCACCGCACACACTGTTGCTGCTGCTGTTGGGACTTGAGCTCACTTGTTGGTGGTCAAGGTAGCTCAAGCGTGCCATTCTCCAATTTGCTATCTACAGCGTAAACACGAAACAACGAGGACTTGCTTCTCTCTCAATGGCGCCGTCGATTCCGTTGACCCCCGAGCCAGTGGAGTACGCGGCCGTCAAGACGCCTCGCGGAGACGGCTTCAAGCACCACGAACCGAATGGATCCCCATCGTCGTCGTCTTCTTCTTCATGGGCTGCTAAGCACTGGTACCTGGGCAGCTTCGCCCAGCTGATTGTCGCTGGGACCCTCGCGTTGTACGTTGTCGCTGCTGTCGTGTACTTGACGCCGTACTACTGGGAGCTGGACCCGAAGCTCGCTGTGTGGTGGGGCGTGCCGTCGAGGGCTGAGATCAAAGCGAACCCAAAGATCTCGCGAGGCCACGCCGAGATGACGCTGCCGACGTACCTGTTCCTCGGGCTCTTCGCGCCGCTGCTGCTCGCCATGGTCGTGGTGCCATTCCTGCGGAACTTCAACGTTCGCCGCATCACGTCGCGCTACCTGCTCGACGCCGCGATGATGCTGCGTCGCAAGCCCTTTATGTTCGGCAAGCTGAGCTACTTTGGCTACGGCGAGCTGATCTTCTTGGTCGTGTTCCTCATCGGCGGCAACGTGCTCGTCTCCTGGTACCAGTACGACGCGTATATCGCGTACATCGTCGAGGCCGGCGAGGAACTCACGCTTGACGTGTACCTCAGCCAGATCGGGCTCCTGCTCGGCTACACGTGCGTGTGGAACATGGCGTTCCTGTTCCTGCCGGCGACGCGCAACTGCGTCTGGATGGAGTTCCTCGGCATCTCGTACGCGAACGGCATCAAGTACCACCGCTGGGCGGGCGTTATGGTCGTTGTCACCGGCGTCGCGCACACAGTGCCGTACTACTGGATGTGGCTCCGCGAGCACCGCTGGGTCGCCGAGTCGCTCCCGTGCTTTGACTGTAAGATCGACCAGAAGTCCGAGGGGCGTCACGTTTGGTTCAACGTCTACGGCGAGTTGGCGCTCATCTGCTTCCTGGCGATCGCGTTCGGCTCGCTGCCGTTCGTACGTCGCCGCATGTACGAGAGCTTCTACTACGTGCACCACCTGTTCATCCCGGGCGTGATCTTCACGGTGCTCCACTGGGTCACAACCACGTGGTTCATCTTTCCCTCGTTCCTTGTCTACCTCATCGACCGCGCCGTCTCGAGCTCGAACGCGTTCTGGCCCGTGCAAGTAAAGGAGTTCACGGCGCTGCCCGACGGGATCATCAAGATCGTCGTCGCTCGGTCCGCACACGACGACGGCAGCTACCACATCGGCCAGTTCGTGTACCTGAACGTGCCGACGATCTCTAAGCTGCAGTGGCACCCGTTCACGATTGCGTCGTCGCCAAAGACGAACCTGGGCTCACTCACGATCTTGCTCAAGTCGCTCGGCGACTGGACCGCCGATCTGAAGCAGTATGCGGAGGACTGCAAGGAGAAGAGCGTGCTGCCAACGCTGTTCATGGACGGCTACTACGGCGAGTCGCTCGAGAAGTATGAGGCGTACCCTACCGTGTGCTTGATCGGCGGTGGCATCGGCGTGACGCCGGTGCTCGCGATCCTGGAGGAGATGGCGGTGAAGCTCGCACACCACGAGGTGCCGAGCCAGCGAGTGTACTTCGTCTTCACCTTCCGCGAGCTGTCGCTCCTTGAGGAGTTCCACCCAGCGCTCTCGAAGCTCCGAGAGCTGGACCCGCACGAGCAGTTCTTCAGCTACCATTTCTACTTGACTAGACTTCCAAGCGACAGTTTGCTGGACCAGCCGGTTGACTATGCGCGCATCGCGGGGAAGACCAGCAGCGACGAGCCAGTCAAGTACGGCGCTGCCGCTGGCAAGGCTGGCCAATCCCACCCAATGCCATTCGCTGAGCCACTCCGAACGCACGGCTTCAAGCCTGCAATGTTTCTCTTGATCATTTTCGTCGCCGTGTTCCTCGTCGCGTGGCTCGAATACGGGAACGGACGGATCGTCGAGGGCGGCAAGAAGTCGCAGCTCTGGATGGTGCAGTACGCGGCCGAGATCTCGATGCTTTTCCTGTGCACGCTGGTCGTCTACGCTGTCATCTTGATTGAGCGAATGGTGAAGCAGCGCAGTGGCAACACCAGCAACGCTTTGGCGAGCGAGAGGGAAACGAGCAAGCTCCAGGAGTACTACGGGAACGGCGCATTCGCACATGCGACGAGCGATCTCCACACACTGCGCGACCTGGTCGCTTCGTACGATGTCACGATTGGCAGTCGTCCGGACATGGACGAGTTGATCCAAGAGGTCAGCGCCGGCCACGACGCCTTCGTGTCGCAGAACAAGCACGAGAGCGAGCTCCACAACCGCGTGATCGGCGTGTTCATCTCTGGTCCCGAGGCGCTGAAGACCGCGACCGAGTACGCGATTGCCAAGGTCGGCTCGCAGCGCTTCGACCTTCACGCGGAGGAGTTTGAATTATAGATTTCCGATGGTTGTGTACTCCACAGAGGGACCGTTTTGCGCATTGCACAGTCCTCACTGAATGAAGGTCACATGACCATCACTTTACGCTTTTTTAAAGTGAAGCTCAAACCCATCCCACTTCTTTTGCTTTTCGTGCGAGTGGACGCACCCTGTTTTGCTAAAGAGACCTGACTCGAGAACGAGTTTGTCTAACTCGGGTTATCTGACTGCAGAAACCCGAGCCATTTCCTGTTTGAGCGAGAATTCTCACCTTTTTCGATACATTTGCTGAGAGTTTCAAACTACCTTAGTACCTGAACGCATCGATGTGCAGGTAACCAAGACTCGCCCACCACTCCCAGCGCCGCTAGTTCCGTGTCCTCGTTCGCTTGTGTTACGAGCATCGGTACTGGACCCTCTTCCGCTGCTACCGCTACTGCTGGCTCGGATATCATCGCCCTTCCTGGTGCCTACGATCCCTAGATGCGCCATGCAAAACACGTCCAACGCTCCGAAACCATGCGCAAAGATCCTGGGTGCATGGATCGATGATCGATGGATGCCAACGATCAACCATTTTCCGAGGAGCTTTTGGTATCATCGACAACACACGGAGCTGTTTTTATGTTGGCTTCCGCATGTGATATTAGGTATGGCAGTAAAAATGAACTGGATGTGAATGTTTAATCAACTAAATATATCAATATATTAATTATTCCAAGCGAGAGTAGTCAACGAAAGCCTTCGTTTCTTGATTGCATCGCAATTGATACCTGTCTATTGTGGTCTTCGTCACACTGACTCGGAAACTGCCCAACTTGCTGTCAAATTGGCTCATTAGCTAACATAGAGTTAGAATCTCGCTACACAAACACTATGGCTGATTCGAAAAGAAGTCATCAAGTTCCAGCGCAATCACAGCTCGGGAATTTTCACCGATTACTATGGAGGAGTTCGTATCAGATACGTCTGCAATCCGTATCAGTGTCAGCTCCCAAGTTACGAACACAGTCATAGAACCGACAGAGAAAGAAGCAAAGGAGGAGTGAGTTTCACTCACATCACAAACACCCACTTGCGAATCCCCAGCAGCAGCAGCAGCAGCAGCAGCAGCTTCAGAAGGCGACCAACCGCAGAGAGAAAGCTCAAGCGAAGAAGCAAGAGAAAGAGCGAGCAGGCGCCATGGTGAAGAAAGTTGGTACGTGGGCTGTGCGCGTGTATACGATCCCTCTGCCTGCGTGGTGCTGTTGTGCGGTGTGCATGAGGGGCGCTTCTATATCCTGCTTTTGCGCGCGTGCACATGGCGTCACCACTGACGAGATCTTTTTTTCCTTCTATGGGTATGTGTTTAAAGGCAAATATGAGATTGGCAAGACGCTCGGTGAGGGAACGTTCGGAAAGTAAGTAAACAGTATGTGCTGTGGTGTGTGGTCTGCTCGATCATGTGCATGTGCATGGGCGTTCGTTGTGACTGATGGATATGGCGTGTGACTTAATGCGCAGGGTGAAGTACGCGATTAACACGGAGACGGACGAGCGCGTGGCCATCAAGGTGCTGGACAAGGAGAAGATCCAGAAGCAGAACATGGGTGCGCAGATCAAGAAGGAGATCTCGATCATGAAGATGGTGCGCCACAGACACGTGGTCGTGCTGCGGGAAGTGCTCGCGAGTCGCACCAAGGTGCGTAATCCCCACTTTGCCATTTCCCCCTGGGTGATGGATGACACATAGCTTATATACTAACCATGCCATCGTCCCCCATCTCTGTACAATCCGCACTCTATTGCATGTACCACCATTCAGATCTTCATCGTGCTGGAGTTGATTACCGGTGGCGAGCTTTTCGACAAGATCGTCAGCGAAGGAAGGTTCGTGATCTACTTTTCTTTCAAAGCGTCCGCTCTTGGGGGACAGAGAGTGCTTGGCTCTGGTGTGTGGTTGTGCGTGCGTTAATCGCCGAGTGTCTCACCGCGCTATGTGACTCTCTTTCTTTCTTTCTCTGTCCGTCCCACAGATTCAGCGAGGACACGGCGCGCTTCTACTTCCGTCAGCTGGTCGACGGTGTGCAGTACTGCCACGAGAACGGCGTCTGCCACCGTGACCTCAAGCCTGGTGCGTTTTTGATCTTCTGCCTTTGCACACATGCGCTTTGTCTCGACTGAAGCTGGCTCACCGGCTATGCTGCTCATCTATCTCTGCAACAGAAAACCTGCTCTTAGATGAGAATGGAGACCTGAAGATCTCGGACTTTGGTCTCTCGGCGCTCTACGAAGGCGGTGGCCCGGATGGCGCCGAGAGCTCGCGCGCGTCGCTCTTGCACACGACGTGCGGCACGCCCAACTACGTCGCCCCGGAGGTACTCGCGGATAAGGGCTACGATGGTCGCGCTGCTGACGTGTGGTCGATCGGTGTTATCCTGTACGTGCTGCTCGCGGGTTTCTTGCCGTTTGATGAGCCCACGATGTCGGCGCTTTTCCGCAA
Source organism: Globisporangium paroecandrum (assembly GCA_023333955.1). Classification (NCBI taxonomy): domain Eukaryota; phylum Oomycota; class Peronosporomycetes; order Pythiales; family Pythiaceae; genus Globisporangium; species Globisporangium paroecandrum. Next base: position 31,711 of record JAASFU010000003.1, read on the forward strand.
GATCCAGAAAGCCGAGTTCTCGTACCCGAGCTGGTTCACGCCTCGCGTGAAGGCGCTCTTGAACCGCATCCTCGTGCCAGATCCGGAGACGCGCATCACGCTCAACGACATTGCGCGTGACGACTGGGTCGTGAACGCTGACGGCGGTCAAGCGCCAGCTGCCGCGCCGCCTGCTGCCGCGGTCACGGCGCCTGCGGTCGAGGCTGCTGCGCCAGCTGTGAACGCGAACGGGTTCAGCATCAAGCCGAGCCAGGCCGACCTGGACGCAGCGATCCTCGAGCACCAGGACGAGGTGAACTCGGCGAAGAAGAACAAGGCGGACAGCGGGCTCAAGGTCATGAACGCGTTCGACTTGATCAACATGTGCGGCGGCATGGCGCTGAACCGCATGTTCCAGAGCAACGACGAGAAGCGCGTGAAGCGCTCGACGCAGTTCACGTCGACGATCCCTGCGGCGAGCATCATGGCGCGCCTGACGGGCTACTTGGAGAGCCAGAACTGCGAGATCGCCGTGGACAGCGCGTCGAAGGTCAAGGCGGTGCTGCAGACGCCGAAGGGCGCTGTGGGCGTGATCATCCACATCTACATGCTCGCCGACAGCCTTCACCTCGTGGAAGTGCGTCGCGGCAAGGGCGACATCTTTGAGTACCACAAGTTCTACACACAGCTCAACGAGCAGATGAAGGACCTGATCACGTCCCCAGCCACGCAGGCGTAAGCCAAGCTCAAGCTCATGACAGCCAGTCAGTTAGGTAGCAGTGGCTTATGCTTGTGCTAATGCTAATGCTAATACTGAGAGACCCCGGAGCAAAAAGACAGAGACAGGCAGACTTACTCACTCGGCAGACCAACGTATCTTTTGATAGTACATCTTTTCCCTTGTTTAGTGTTGTTTCTCCCATTTAGTGTTTGTCTTTGCATGTAATGAAGCCCTTGTGCATGCATATATGAATCAGCCAACCCATGAAATCCAATTACACCGTGACGCTCTGACCTGCGGCCGGCTGCTTGCTGCGCGACGACGTGGCGCTACCGAGCGCCAAGCCGCCGATCGTCGACATGATCGACGATCCGGCGGACGTGCTGAGCGCGCCAAGCGCACCTTGCGACATGAGCGAGTGCATCTTCTGGCGCGCGTCCTTCTTGCACTTGGTGTAGCCGATGATGTTCGCGGCGCTGAGCATGAGCGCGATCGCGACGATGAGCGCCCACTGGATGTTGAACTTCAGCACCGCGACGATGAACAGCAGCGCCCAGATCGCAGGCGTGCCGTAGAGCCCCGTCCAGAACACCTGCGAATCCAGCGCGTCGATCTCCGTCATGTCTTCGTGCGACTCAAAGATCCACTCGTTCGTGCCATCCTCATTGATGCGATTCCACCACCGGAGCCCCACGAGCAGTCTCCCAGTCACGTTCTATAGCAGCAAATGTATATCACAAACACAGCCATGTCAGTATGGCATGGCGTCTCTTGTGCAAGGCATAGCGTCGTCACTCTTGTGGCACAGCTCATGCTCATTCATTACCTTGACAGTCCAAAAGTCGAACGCCAGCAGCAATATGCAGACAACGAAGATGAACACGTAGCTGCTGAAGAGCACACCCCCAAACATGTACGTGAACAGCGCCAACCCCTGCAAACGGATCACATACACAACAACGATATCATACAGTGCGTCAGTGATAATAGCGTAATTATGACGGCAGGAGAGAAAATGGATCCATTCATCCCCACCTTGAACAAGAGGTGGAAAAACGCCGCGACTGGGTGCTTGGCATTTGACACGGTCTTGTGCATCGACGACAGCCTGTAAGCACACATAGATAGATACGCCAATGCGCCCCACACAATCAGTATCGACACACATGGTGTCACGTCCCCATTGTATATCTGCCAGTATAGCCAGCAGCATGGCCAGCAATCAAACAGCTCAAAGCATTTCGACTCACAGCGCCTCGCCATCTTCTGTCTTCGAGTTCTTCCCGCCCGGGGATTTGATGTTGGTCGTTGGTGCGTCCGTCGCGGACGACGCCGCGCCAGCCTCCACCGTGATGAACTCCAGGTCGTGCGTCTTGCTCTCCTCGTTCATCATCGCTCCTGTCCTATTAGTGATCACCCTCGCGGCCTCAAGAGTTAACGCTTCGTCTATCTCTCTCCAGCTGTTGTTGCTTTTTGCAAATGCACTCCTTCTTTGGCTCTTTGACTCTCTCATACAACTAAGGCAAAAAAGTCGAGAGCTTTCGGCTCTTCCGTACGTCTATTGGTCAAAAAGAGAAACGGGTGATATACTACCAATTAGATAAGCGTATTCTGCTCGAGTGGACCACTCTGCTTAATTGAGCAATTCGATATGCAATTTGAAGGCGTTGAATGTTCGGAATCCGAGCGTATTTATGAAGGTGCATGCTACAAGACGGGAGCTGAAATGTGAGTCTACTTGGTTTTCGTGACCTGGATGATCGAACCCTTCGTGTGGATGCACGAGATCACTTCGGCGATGAACGGTGCGACGGAGAGCGTCACAATCTTCGAGCTCTTCTCGCGGGACTCCAGGTGCGTCGGGATCGTGTTCGTGGTCACGAGCAGGTCCAGCTCTTCGCACGCCTCGATCTTCGCGGCAGCCTGAAGGTAGGAAAGTAAGTGAGGTTTATGCATTTGTGTCAGTGCCAAGATGACGCGCTGGACATGCAATAGAGCCAAATAAACAAACACTCACATCAGACGAGAAGCGACCGTGCACGCAGAACGCAGACACGCTCTTGGCGCCGTAGCTCTTGAGAACCTTCGCGGTCTTCACCAGCGTCGAGCCGGTATCCACGAGGTTGTCGACAATGATGCAATCCTTGCCAGCGACGTCGCCGACGAGCTCGCCCGGTCGGGATTTGTCAATGTGGTGCTTGCGCACGACGAACGCGATTTGCACCGCTTCGTCGATGCTGCGCTGGAGAATGTCACGGAAGAGCACAGCGCGGTTCACAGCGGATGAGTGCGGCGCGACCACGATTGGGTTCGTGAGCTGCATCTCCGAGAAATACACCGAGCCGACTGGGAAAGCTTGGAGGTTGTCGACCTGGGGCAATGGACAGAAATGTGATACAATGTTAGACACGCGCTTGCAATAAACTATCGATGCACAACAACAAATTGACTGCTTACCGGAATCTCAGGCTTGAAAAAGCCCTCGATCTGCGCACTGTGAAGATCCACCGTCACGACGTGGTCCACGCCCATGACTTCAAGCATGCGCGCGATATCCTAGAATCAGACACGTTTCATGTCAGTGATCAGATCACTACGAACCATGGCACTGACACTTCAACTCACAGCGGCAGCGACTGGCTCGCGACCCTTGTGCATGCGATCCTGGCGAGCGTAGCCGTAGAACGGGATCACGGCAGTGATGCTCTTCGCGGACGAGCGGCGCATCGCAGAGATCGACAGCAAGAGCTCCATCAGTCTGTTAAAACAATTTTCAGAGGAGCATACAATTCGACAGTTAGTGATGGGTACTTGTTAAACAGTGAGTGGACGGTCCACCATCGAAACGATACGATACGATGCATATTATTCGGCACTATTCTGTACCTGTCGACTGTCGTCGTGGAGCAGACAATGTACACGCGCTTGCCGCGGACGTTGTCGTCCACCATGATGCTCGTCTCGCCGTCCGCAAATCGTTTCACTAGTCATACAAAGCAAACACGAGATTAGAGCGACCACATACATGCACATTTGCAGTATGTGGCTGGACCATTCAGCTCTGCATGCAACACCTCACCTTCCATCGTGTTGAGCGAGACGCCGAGGTATGCGGCGATCTCATCGGCGATCGGCGTCTCCGCGCACTTGAACAGCTTGAGCGACTTGGCCGAGTTCGGGTTCATCTTGCCTTTGTAAAAGTGCCAGTGCTTGGTGGTCGTGTTCGGGTACCAGACGTTGTCTTTGGTTCGCGTCACCGGAGCGCTCAAGTCTTCTGACGCTTCCGCGTGCGCCGGTCCGTTCTGCGCCGACCAGCTGCTGCCACCGCACGCGACGCCCAGCGCAGCAGCGGCAGTCACCGCGACAGAGTTGCGGAACGCCGCGTTCGAGAACCCAAGCGAGCGCAGGCGAAACTACACCAGCAGTAATTCACAATACGAGGATACCGTTCAGACAAAGAGCTCTGATACAAGAGGAGAGAGGAAGCACAGCCGCTCTGTCCTGCACGACGCGTCTACGCGTGTTGAGACGACGCTACCAGTGACGCACGTACCATGTCACAGAGCGAGGTGGAGGAGGGAGAGACGGCAGGAGAGCAAATAAGGCGGCTAGGGGCGCGGGGCGTCGGCGTGCGCGTCGTCCGCAGCGGCTTCAATTTGCGCAACCGACGAAATCGGAACCAAGCACACACGTCCCTTTGCTGGCTGCCTGCCCCGCGCTCCACCACACGACAAGACAGCTCCAATCGTCGTGGCCCACACAAGGTACCGTCACTCTTGCAATCGATCTTCACCTTCACTCTTGCGCTCTTAATAGAGAGCTCTCACTCAGATCTCTCTCAAGCCGCCTAGTATGGGTGGCGAGCAGCCAAAGCCCGCACTGGAGAGCTTCAACTCCCATACAAATTTTCATACAAAACCCCTTTTCCGCACCCGCCGCCATTTGGTTTTTGAGCTGAGATCGCAAAAGCCCCGCGCGCACTCACCCGCTCGCTCGTTCATCCACCAGAACAGCAACGCGAAACAACACAGCAGCAGAACAACAGAACAGCAAAACAGAAGAGCACCTCCTTCATTCTCACGCAGCACCACCACCACCAGAAGAAGAAGAAGAGAGAAGACGACGACACGATGGCGGAAAAGTCCGACATGCACGATGTCAACTGGCAGAAGATCTGGCCCGACCGCATGCCCGTGATCCTCCGCGACCTGGCACCGACGAACCCGTTCAACCCACGCAACTTGTGGCCGGAAGAGCAGGACGACGCCGCGGAGAAGGCGAAGGAGCCCGCTGCGGACGCCAAGAAAGGCGGCAAGGAAGACAAGAAGAATGCCGCTCCTGCTGCTGGCGCGAAGCTCAAGAAGGCCGACTTGATCCGCATGCAGGTCGCCAAGGACAAGTTTGAGAAGCAGAGCAAGGTCGATGAGGAGAAGCTCGCGAACGTCAAGAAGTCGATGAACTTGCTCACGATGAAGATGGTCACGCCGACGGGCCGCTTGAAACAGCTCTACGAGATCCTCCGCGACCTGTGCAAGAAGAAAGAGTTCACGGACGCGATTGATACGCTCTGGGAGATCCAGCGCACGAAGCTGATCCGTGATCGACCGGTGCTGGGACCAGATGGACGCAAGAAGACCGACAAGCAGCGCAAGGTCGAGGAAGATGAAGATGCAAAGCTGCGAGACGACCTGCTCGCGGTGCACAAGAAGTACCGCAAGTACGTCAAGGTGGTAAACGACTATCTGGAAGGGCGCGACCTGATCGAGTTCCAGCTGACGGAGATGTCGGATCGTCTGCCACCATTGAACATGCACCATATGAACAAGTTCATCCTCGACGACTGGCAGCGCACGGTGCTGGGTCACATCGACCAGAACCACTCGATGGTGGTGTGCGCTCCTACCAGTAGTGGCAAAACCGTGCTGTCCTCGTACGTGTCTGTCGTCGGTGGCAAAGTGCTCTTCATTGTGCCAACTGATCCTCTGGCGTGGCAAGTCGCTGCGCTTTTCCAGGCTATGGTGAAGGGCACAGTCGCGTTGATTACGGAAGGCACGGTGTTCCTTCCTCAGGGATTCCGCATCGCTGTCGGCACTCCACGAGCCGTCGAGTCGACGTTGATTGACATTGGCTACGATTTCCAGTACGCTGTGTACGATGAAGTGCACGACTTGAACGGAGCGGAAGGTGATGCGTTCGAGCGTATCATCAAGGCTGTGACGTGCCCATTCCTGGCGCTCTCGGCTACGATCGGGAATGCCAAGAAGTTGCAGAGCTGGTGGCAGTCGCACCACCCTCGCGAAGTGCACATGCTGGAGTACAAGGGTCGTTTCATCAACTTGCAACGTATGATCTGGCACGAGGAACCCAAGGAAGACGGCAAGAAGAAGCAAGAACTAGTCTCGTTGCACCCGTGCGCTGGTATCACTCTCGAGTACCTGACGAAGGATGGGTTCGAATCGGGCGACTTGGCGTTCACTCCTCGTGATACGTTTGCTCTCTGGAAGGCGATGAAGAAGTACTACCCGCTGGAACTGGTTGAAGACGTCGACCCGCACAAGTTTTTTGCTGAGAAGGGTGAAAGCGAAGATACGTTGGTGAAGGAGTCCAAGAAGGAGAAGAAGTCGTCGAAGAGCAGCTCGAAGAAGGAAAAGAGCTCGAAAAAGAGCAAGTCGAAGAAGGATGACGACGATGACGGTGATTACGAACTCGACCTCGGAAAGCGCACGCACCGCATTACGTTGCTGGAGTCGAAGCAGTACGAAGATGTCGTGAAGAGACGCTTGCAAGAGCTGTCGATCAAGGAGCCGAAGCCAACGCAAGAACTCTTGGACTTTTTCGCCCCACCAGCGGGTTTGCGCAACGCGACGGTTGAGATGCCAAGCGCTAAGGATGCGTCTACTACCTCGGCAGTTGATGTGTACGGTCTCGTCAACGATCTGTGCTCGAAGAACCTCGTGCCCGCGATTGCGTTCCAGTTGGACTCCGTGCGATGCCGTCAGTTGTTTGACCAGCTTCTTGCGTCTGTCGAAGCTGCTGAAAATGCGAGATATCCTAACTTCCGTGAGAAGGTGCAGCTGGAGTACGCGGAATGGGAAAAGAACCAAGCCGCCGCAAAGCGACGTGAGGCAAAGGTGAAGGCGAAGGACAAGGAAGACACCGAGCGTGAATCGCAAGCCTTCGAAGAGAAGGCTGCTCCAGATATTTACGCGCCCCACCCAGACTTTGTGCTGACGCCACACGGTTACCGTTTGACTGCCACGGAGTTCAAGGAGATCAAATGGCAGCTGCGTCGTGAGCTGTCTGAAGACTCTGACGATGGTCATCCTTTGGTGCGCTCGCTGCGTCGTGGTATTGGTATCTACAACCAGAACCTCCCAGCTGCGTATCTGCGCGTTGTCCAGTCGCTCGCTCAAGCCGGTCGATTGGCTGTTGTCTTTTCAGACGACTCGTTGGCGTATGGTGTCAACATGCCTTTCCGTACGTGCTGCTTCTGCGAAGACACTTCGGAAGAAAGTTTGACGTCGCTCATGGTCCAGCAGATGGCTGGTCGTGCCGGTCGCCGTGGTCTTGATCGTCAGGGTAACCTCGTCTTCGCTGGTCTGGCGTGGTCTCGCATCCAGTTCCTGATGCGTGGTCTTCTCCCTGATGTTACTGGTAAGAAGTCGCTCTACCCAACCATTGCGTTACAACGCCTTCTCTCTTCGAACATCGATGCCGAGACGATGGAGAGAATCGTGTCGCACCCGCTTCTCGATTTCATGGCTGGCGATGCGAACGCCGCAGCGGCTCCATCTTCGCCAAAGAAGCAGGCGACTTACTTGAGCAAGTCGATCCGATGGATGGATCACTTCGGTCTTATGACTCCAGACTTGAAGCTGGCTGTCGACCGCCCCGTCGCAAAGTTGGTGTGGGAGTGCCGCGACGACCCAGCTGAAGCTTTGGGTATTTTCTGGATCCTTGACGGCTTGTTGAAGGAGTTCCACCACAAGCCTGGTGAGCAGATCGCACTCCAGCTTGCCCTCTTCAACATGCTGCTTCGCGTCGTGGGTCGTGAAAAGTACCACGAGGAATATGCGCACGCGTCTCAGCTTGCCCCGCTTCCTGGACAAGAAGCTGCGTGGGACAAGGTTTCGGCGATTTTAGAATCGTACCAAGAGAAACTGGACCAGCTCGGAGACGACTGCCCAGAAGAATTGCGTCTGCGCGTGTCTCTTTTGGAGCCACTCGATGGTTACGTGTTCCGCACGGTGGTTGACAACCTCATTCCGTCTGGTCTCGGCACTGCGCAGCTAAATCTCATCAAGAAGCGTTTGCGTCACGTTGGTGACCGTTTGCGTCTGATGCACAACTTGCTGATGTACAGTGGTCGTTTTGGCGAGCTGGAGGAGATCGTGCGAAAGTGCTTCCGTCGTATCAAATGGATCTTGATCGATTCTGAAGTGTAATTTGCCGGTTTGATGAGTTGAACATCGACGCCACTTCCAGGTCTACCAATCAGCACGCAGTCGCTGATGGCATGCGTGAATCAATACTCGTCTGCCTTTGCAATCGGAACTGACAGACTGCTCGATCGCAGGTGAGCTGCTTTCAAGACAGTGCGAGAGAGGTCAATGAAACATAAAAAAACATGAGGACCATCATGCAAGATATACCGCAAATACCATGGTAAAGAGGAGCTCAATAGTTGAATAACTTGAACGTGAACCTTATTTCCGCTAACTATCAAAGCAGTTTCGGGCTTTCTTCGATTTCCTCAGCTCTGTGAGCGATTAAGGAGTAACGGATGACGACTGCTGGACAACTGCACTCGAGGGAGACGGGAGCAGTCACGAAAATTTTCATGCTCGCGCTCACCATGGAGGGAACGACAAGGATCAAGTCGGATGAGCTCGCTTCGGCATCCCGCCCGTTTACTACCATGGGGAGCGCGACACTCCATCTCAATTCGATCCAGAGCAACGACAGAGCGCATCCATCTCGGAAGTCATCGACGGCAGGGGCATCAAGTACCAGTCGGTTGCAAGCGACAGAAGGAGAGTTCGATGTGCGCAAGTTCATTCTCGACCAAAAAGGCACCGAGCCATTGCACCAGAGCTCGCTCTTTCGATCCGCGCCATTCATGGAGCCGCATGTGAAATCTCGATCCCCAGCTCAATCCAGCCACAACACCCCCGAATTCTCCAAGCGCTCGAAAAAATTGCTCCCCAAAATGGAACTGGGCAGCTCGAAGTCGGTCAGGACACTTCCTGTCTCTGGGATGAATGGCGACGATGCGAAGAAAGCGAGTGTGAACCAGCAGCACGACGAAGAGTACGACACAGTGTCGCATTTCTACACGATCGAGAAAATGGCTGAGAGCTGCTGCCACGCTGCGCAGAGCCGCAATAGGATCTGGCACTTTCTACCAGGGTCCGAAGAGCGACCGAAAGGCAACAATGGCGCTGGAGGAGTTGGCGGAAGCAGTATCACTGGGGTGGAGCGACCATCGAGACGAGTGGACGTGCTGGACCTTGAAAAGTGCTTTGAGATTGCGATCCAGTTTGTGAACAAGAAGAACAAGTGGGACATCGCCTGCAACGAGAAGCTGGCGATGATCGACCGGGATGTCATGTCGATTGAAGCTCGAGTCGCTCAGAAATACTTGCTGGCGCCAGGTTCCGGCGAGTCGTTTCTGGGTGGGGCCGACAAAACCACCGAGGATCAGAAAGTGCTCGTGAAACTTTTCTTCGAGCAGAAATGGTCGGATATCATTCTGGGCGAGCTCGAGGCGATGCTCACGGTGTCGTTCCTGGAACAAGGGGTGGTTCTCCGGAAAGCTCGCATCCAGTATGCGCAAGCCTTTTATCAGCTAGAGCGGCTGTACTGTGCACGGTCGAAAGACTTGAAGCAAGTGTTGCAAGAGTCGGACAAGATGCGACAGGAGATTTTCCGAGCGAGCGAGCATCACCAGCGAGACACGGAAGACATGAAGGAGCAGTACGAAGCAGAGATCAAGCGTCTGAGCATTGGCTTCGAGGCGCACAAAGAGGAGATGGAGAAAAAAGTGACGGAGTCAAAGGAGCAAATGATCAAAATGGGCGACACCATGAAGACGCTGAACACCATTTTCCGACAAATGCGGGAAGATACGGAGAAAGTCAAGGCTGTCGAACTCCGCGAAAACTACAACAAACTCGAGAAAAAGTATGAGTTGTGTCGAGAAGAAATCGAGCACCTGCGTCCGTTGATCCAGGAAAATCAGAAGCTGACAATAGAAAAAGAAGCGGTGGAGCAAGAGCTGGAGGCACTGGAAGAGAAGATGTCGAACATGACGATCATCCTCACTGCAAAAGACGACACCATTGCGTCGCTGATGGAGCAACAGAGTGACATGATTGCTGCACACGAACTGCAAGCCGCGCAGGAAGAAGAACGGCGAAAGCGTGCACAGGATGAAACCGACGAGGAGGAGGGTGATGCGAAAGAGCCGAATGCGCTTCCGCCTAGTGCCGAAGCTGAAAGAGGACCAACTGGCTCAGATCGCGCCAGGAGTCGGCGAAATTTAGTTGGCGTGTGTGTGAGGTGTAAGCAAGACATGAAGGATATGTCGATTCAAGGGAAGTTGGCTGACCAGACTCCTGCTTCATCCCAGGGAAGGAATGCGAATGGCGATTCAGAGATAAATGATGCCGACAACAGAAAAGCACAGGAGGTGAGAAGGAGACGTGTTCAGTGTTTGTACTTTCGAATATTGCTGCCGAATCTTCGAGGACGTCGTCCCCACAAAGAGATGGCATGGACATTCAGCTGCATGCGCTCCATCGTCTTTGCGAAGCAGATTGACGACGCCATGTGCAAACGGGACGGAAGCATTTTCCCGCCGCGGATTCGGATGCCGGAGTTTGTGTATGCCTGGTTTTCGCCGTGGCGCTCGATCAAGGACGACAAGAATCAAGATGAGCTCGGCAGCGGATACAGCGAGTCAAGCGATAGTGACGACTCTTCATCACTTCCGCGCACCATTCTTTCGTCCGAGCAGCAGCAAATGCAGGCCGATGAAGACCGGTGGTGTCTCTACTACGGCGTAAAAGCGTTGGTCCAGGAAGGGTACTTGGAGGCAAAGCTTTTTCTCTCGCTGCTCGATGAGAAATTCGGCGAAGACGAACTCGTGTTCATGCTGTACTGCTACCGAGTGCTCGACATTTTGATCGGTGGAAGGCTGAACTGGGGGCCGCTTCGTAAGTGCGTGTCGTACGTCAAGTTCTCCCATGAGTATGAGACTCTGGGGCCCGCTGCTACAAATGGTTCAAGCACGAAACGAGTCCCCAAGACGATTTGGATCTCTCCATATCATGCCTCGCTGGCTACTAGTGTGGTGCTGTCGAAGGCAACGGAATCTGAACGTGCAGCGCTGGACAAGAAGACCATGAACTACGTGGTCACCAATGTCCCCGAAGAAGAGAAACCCGCCGTGTTTCTTCCACCAGAGCAACCTCGAAACGCGAAGAAGAAGAAGAAACGCGACAAAACGGGGCAGCACGCGGATTTGAACGTCAATGAAGACGAAGACGATACCGACGTGACTCCCCAGCAGTTTGTCGATGCGAATCTCTGGGTGGGGTTGATGATGCTCGAGTACAAAGAGGAGCAAGCGCATCGACGCGCGGCGATTCGCCTGATGTTCCAAACCGCAACAGGGGCCGTGTCATTCGCTGGACCGTCAAGTCGAGTATCAAAGACCCATCAGCCGCTGATCGCCCTTGGTGGGATCAGCGCTGCGACGATGGACATGGAGCAGTTCCGAATCATGATTCGCACTCTGAATGACGAAACCCCGTCCTTTATGGTGGCGAGCCTCTTTCGCAACGCCTATGTGAAGGGGAATGGCGCAGTGAACTTTGACGCGTTCATGGATGTAGCTGAATCCGCACAGTTCTTCTCAAGCTGCATGCGACTGGAGAGTCCTGCGGCGGGTATTGCCCGCCTTGCCGATAGTCCGTATTTGCCAACCGCTGCTGCGCTTTCCACGAGCTCGCGGGCTACATACATAGTTGGCAAGTTTTCCGTGATCCTGCGCGACGAGCTAACGGCAAGTGTCGAAGCGCTGCCGCTATGGACACGCAGCTCCACCGATCAGCTGCCATGTGAAATCACCTCGTGTCTGGAAGACAGCGAGGAGGCGTACGCTGATGGCGTGCGGCTGCTGACATCTTTCCACCGACTGATTGACAACTTGCTACTTACGAAACTGGTCAAGCACGAGATCACTGGCTGTTTGTTCCACTCGAAAAACATCTTCAGCATGGAGAAAGCGCTGAACGCGCTTCTGGAATGCGTCCGCCTCCGAGACAAGAGCAGGTATGTGTATGCTGTATTGCGATGTTGATGTTGATGTTGGATGGGGGTATCGATGTCTGACAGTGTGTACTACATTTTGTATCGCTCTCTCTATCACAGCGTGGAGATTCTGATCGACACTGTCAGACAGAAGCTATGCGTCAAGCGCATGCAAACTGCGTTCCGCGAACACCTCAGACGCGACCAAGGCGTGCCGCTCGTGATGCGCCCACTGCTTCATCACAACTACGGGAAGAAGGAGTCGGACTACCACTTGCGTCTTGCCGAGCGTCCGTTGAGCTGGCTGATTTACGTGATCTCGGCCGTCTTCAGACAGTCGCTGCGACCTGAGCGCTACCCATTGCTTCTCATGGAGCTGAGTATGACGAGCAGCGCCTTTCACGGAAATTCATCGTCTTCAGCAGCTGCGGTCAGCTCGAGCACGCTGAACGGAGGTATTGGTCCCGCACCGAAGCCGATCTTGATGGAGCTCATCTACGACTTCTTTCTGCAAAAGTTTGGCACGCGCTGGGAGGCGGAGAAGATCATTCACGACGTGTTTGTCAATTGCCGAGCGTACGTGAAGACCAATGCCATGGTCATGCTCTTCAGTGCGTTGTGTAGCATGAGCAACGCATCCCCAGACGATCGCTTGTTTGGGCAAAACGAAGCGTTGGCGTTTCTCCACGGCGTCTTCCGCTGTGGATTGCACAATTTCCGCGTCGTCAATCCGCCGTCAATTGTATTCAACTTTGGATCCCTTAATAGTGGTGATTCTGCGCAAGATGAAAGTAGCAGTTCTGGAACGATGGAGCCTCCAGACTGGATCCCGATCGAGACAGCAGTGAACATCCTATTAGGTGCATTTATTAGGCTAAGCGCGGACCAGAAGCAGCGGCTTCGAATTCGGATCGAGGAGGCTGCACAAACTAGCAGCACCACCTCGGCTTTAAGCAACTCCAACACGCGCATTGAGGCAGGAGCGTTCCTGCTCCTGGCGCTGACAGAGTGGAAGCGCTACGTGGTGCAGCGCATGAACGAAGTCAAGATGGTGCGCTGTACGCTCGACGACGAAATGCAGCACTTTGAGAAGTTCTCGCAGATCGACGCGATCGCGAACGTGCTCAAAAAGTCGGAGATCTCGTATCTGAACGACGACGTGTGCGTGATTTTCCGCCGCTTCTGCTCGACTGAGAAGCGTCATTTTGAGAAGAAAGGAGGTAGTGGGACAGCAGCAGGAACTGGAAGCGGAGCTTCACAGAAGAACCTGGCAGAGGAGCACATCAGCGATCGTCTGGCAGCTGCCTGCTTCCCCGTATTGGCGTGCGAGCCTCTCGCCGAGTTGCAGAGTCTGGAAAATAGTGCCGTGGAGCCGTTCAAGATCTCCCCGAATCCTGCGCAGAGCTACGAGTTCCTCGTGAGCTCCTGGAGCGGGTATCGAGAGCAGTGCCGAGAGCTATTGGAGGAGTTGCGGCACATCGGGAAGAACAACAACATCCAGACCGAGTCATCCTCGCGACGATCGTCTGCCATTTCGGCTCGCAGCTCCACGCGCGAGGTGCTGTCCTTGACGTCCGCAGACCGACTCTCGAGCCAGGATGTGGCTCAGCACGAGGCAGTCTATCTGCTGTTCATCGAGCGTCTGGAACGGCTGCATGACATGTTTGCGAAAGACCGCGCAGTGCTTGCTGGTGGCGCCAGCGGTAGTAGTAGCAGCAAACGCAACAGCAGCATTGGCATCAGTGCCGACGGCTCGCTCTCGCTCGTGGACGAAATGCACTCGCGCGTTGTGATGGTTAACGAGACGTGGAAGATCTTCCGCCAAGTGCTGCTCGGATTCATCAAGCTGCGCTCGCTGGCGTCGATCGGTAACGGCACGCTGCCAGATAAGTGGAGTCAGCAACAGAAATAAACAAACCATCAAAAAGAGACCAAATAGTGAAGAGATGGAGTGTATCGTTGCAAGTGCAGTTGAATGCTGTACGGATACCAGTAGACGTCAATGCTCCTTCTGGCTAGCCACTGGAAATGAAAAGCTACACAAGAAATGCAGAGTTCAGCGAGAAAAGCGTCCTTTCTCAGTTCTCGAGCACGACGCGGTAGCGCACCGTGCCGTCGCACACCATCTGGAGGCCCTTATTCACCTCGGCCATCGGCATCTTCTGGATGATCGGACGCACGTTCTTCTCCGCTGCGAGCTTCAGCATATCCTTCACGTTCACAATGGACCCGATACCGCTGCCGACGAACTTAATGCCGTGACTGACCAGGAAGAACGGCAGGTACTTGACTTCGTCGTTCGGCACCGCGAGCACCACGCACGCGCCGCGCGGTCGCAGCAGATCCAGGTACGTATTGTACGGCATGTTGATGGCATCGGCGGTGATGAGCAGCATGTTGACCGAGGCGACTGCCTGTTTGGCGCTCTCCGGGTCGCTCAGGTTGTAGAACTCCTGCGCACCAAGCGTGCGGATGTCCTTCTCCTTGCTGAACGAGCGCGAGAACGCGACGGGGATCGCTCCGAGCGCGCGGATGAACTGGACCGCCAGGTGGCCCAGTCCGCCGATACCAACAACGCCGACGCGACCACCAGCCTTGATGCCGCCCTGCTCCAGCGGCATGAACACAGTCACACCCGCACAGAGTAGCGGCGCAGCAGCGTCCGGTGGGATCACCTCGAGGATCCTGAACGCGTAGTGCGAGAGCACGCGGATGTAGTCCGCGTACCCGCCGCGAGTCAGGTGGCCGTCATCGTACTGCGAGCTATAGCTCCACAGCGTGCGGCTGCAGTAGGTGTCAGCACTGTCGGTGCACTCGACGCAGTACTTGGTCTTGTCCTTGTTGAGGCATGTAAACACCTGCGCGCCGACGCCGACGCGGTCACCCACAGCGAGGTGCGCCACCTCTGACCCGACGAGCGTCACTTCGCCGACGATCTCGTGACCGACGACGCAAGAGAAGGCGATCGGTCTCCAGTCATTGTCGATCGTGTGGACGTCCATGCTGCAGATGCCGCAGTGCGAGATCTTGATCGCGACATCTTCGGCGCCGAATGGACGCGACTCGAACTGCCAGGGCTTGACGAGACCACGGGACTCGAAGGCAGCGTAGGCGTTAATGGTTCGTGGGGCGGCTGACACCGTTGGGGATTGAAGAGGCTTGCTTATGGAGAAGGAAGCGAGTTGAGGAATGAGGATGGAGCACAGCCACGCTGACTAAGGAACGGGGAACAAGGTTGCTCGCTTTTGGTTGCTAACGGACGCGAGAACGCACTGTGTGAGTAACATGACGTCTCGGGTTGCGCATGTTTATACATAGGCTGTAGATAATCAAAGAGGATAGATCGGTATCCGATCACTGTGCGATTGGTTACGAGGTTGTCGTGGTCTAGCCTTTCGACAACTCTGTTCGTACGTCGCTGGCGACATTGGCTCAAATATTACAGGCGCAATTGTTTTTTTCTTTCTTTGTCAGATATGCAACCTAAAAACCGATTCCTACTCCCTCTACGCGTCCAGCGCGATGCAGCTCTTCAGCCCGCTCTCCAGTCTCTCATTCTCTAGATGCAGTCCGATGAACACGATGCGAGAGCAGCGGCTCCCTTGCGCAATCTCTCCACTAGCCTCGGCGCCATCCGCCTGAGCCCACGGCTCATCCGACGCGTATACCTCAAAGAGTTCATGCACAGCCTGCAGAATGAACTTGTTGGGCTCGTTGGCGATCGCGAGTACGCCCTTCATGCGGAAGAGCTTCTGCTTCGTGTGCTGCTGCTGCTGCTGATCGCTGTGACTGCCTCCATTTTCGTCTCCGTTCTGGTCCCAGAGCAGCTCGCCCAACCAGCGCTCGAGCTTCTCCATACTCAGCTCACCAGCGTCCACCGTAATGCAGGTCGTCTGGATGCCGCCAGTATGTGTGCGCTCAGCATCACCATCATGATCGCCATCATGGTCATGGTCATGGTCATGGTGTCTCTGGGCAGTCAGTAGTTTCTCGATGTCCATCGCGCGCTGTGTCGTGAAGCTCTTGATGTCCAGAATGTCCTCCAACCGAATCTCTGCGCGCTGCGTCCACGTGACGCTGGCGATCGCGTTCACCCCAGCGACACGCGCCTCAATCGCTTCTTCATACTGCTTGGAAGTCACGAGATCGCGCTTGTTGAGCAGGATTCGGTCCGCGTACGCCAGCTGCGAGGCTGCCTCCAGCTGCGTGTCCGGGTGGTCCAGGTGGAACGCGATGCGCGGCGCGTCGACGAGCGTGACGATGCCGTCCAGGAAGATACGGCCCTCGAGCTCGGTGTCGACCCAAAACACAGAAGCGACTTTGCCCGGGTTGGCCATGCCCGTGGTCTCCACCAGAATGTAGTCGAAGCGGTCGCGGCGCTCGAGCAGCTTCTCGAGCGTGTTGACCAGGTCGTCGCGCACCGAGCAGCAGACGCAACCGTTGCTGAGTTCATAGAAGTCGTCGAACACTTGGCCATTGCCGCCGTCCTTGGCGATCAGGTTCTCCACACCGATCTCCTCGCCAAACTCGTTCTCGATCACCGCGATGCGCTTGCCGTGGCGCGCCGTGAGGATGTAGTTGAGCAGCGTCGTCTTGCCCGCGCCGAGGAAGCCCGAGATGATCGTCACGGGCACCGGCTTGAGAGGTAGCGCTGGCGTTGCGATAGTGGCAGACGGCGCTGGTACGAGTGACGACGTGGGCTCATCGAGCTCCAGCTCCAAGAGCTCGGGCGCCTCGTCGTCGCTCTCGAGATGGTGGTCATTCATTCTTTCAATCTTCTTGCTTGTGACCAGACCAGATTGCCTAGAGAAGTGTAAATGAAATGTTGCGCGAATGTGGATAATTAGGTACGATGCCACTTTGCTTGAATGCGACCTGATATTCACGTAAATGGTGGCATAATGAAAGCAAGTGAATTGAAAACGCACCAATCGTCCCGAAAATTGTTTTACTTGATTGTTGTATGAAGATCGTCCCGAAAAAGCGAATTGCACACACTTTGCGCGATTTTTGAAACAAGAGCGCTCAAAAACCGCTTTTTCGGGACGATTGATGCGTTTTCAATTCACTTGCTTTCATTATGCCACCATTTACGTTGCATGATGTAATTTGGCTTGGGAGAAAGGGTATATTGTTTTGGAAGATTTTGGTATTGCTCGTTTTGCTTCGCCAGGGCCACGTCAGCCACCAACCACCCAGAAGCGGGCAAACAGATCGATGATCTTTACTACTACGAGTTCCGAGGACTCAAGTTGCAAGGCAAGCTGAGCAACACGGAGAAGGGTCTACCCATGACCTCAAAGTAATCGAGCTACGCAATCACCGTGTAAGTGGTAGATCGCATCGGATGTTACTGGTACATTAAACAAAACATGAGAAAGTGGAGCATGACCATCACACGGTCTTCAATTTGCTGCTGCTGCCGCCGTTGAGCGTTCCTGTGAATCGAGACGCGAGTCCCGCGATCAGCGAGACCGCCATCGCCGCCATCGCGGCGTACTTGAGCCGCAAGAGGCACGCCACTGCGATCTCCAGAACTCCGTACTGCGCTGGGAAGTTGAGCAGCAGGAAGACCATGCTCGCGTTCTCCAGCACGTCGAACACCGCGACTGCGATCGGGAGGCCCGGCTTACTCTCACCCCAGAGCAGTGAGAGCCCGCGGTAGGCAAAGTTCATGTAGGTCGTCGAGAACGCGATGAAGTCAAACTTGTAAAAGTCGAGGTACATGCTTCGGCCGCGAGGGCCGAGGCACGCTAGGTGAGGTCGGATCTTGGCGGCCGTGAGGAGGACGTCGGTGTCCAGTACCGCGTTGCACGTCGCTGGGAGCTCACGCACGAACGCGCGCTCCATCGTGTCGAGGTACAAGAGCGCAGCGACCAGCGCGCAGGCCGATACCGCGAAGACTACGTACTTCTCTTCCATTATCAGTGTTGTACTGAGGTGAGCTGCTGGGCTGCTGGGTACCGTAGCTCTTCGTGCTTTTGGAAAGTGAGCGCGCAGTAATTGTCCGAAAGACGCGCAGACGCGGACAGGCTGTCCCTTCAGGCTCACACCCTATCCTATTGTCTAGGATTACCGTCAAGGTTTGACACTCAAGCATTGGATCTCCTGGGGATCCTTTGCCATCCAGGAATCCTACAGTGGTGTACCCAGGTCTGAGGCTCTCGAAGCGAGATTTGCTCAAAGCCCAAGAGGACACGTTGACCGAGGGTGAGGATCATCGCGATCTGCGATTCGAAACCCGCGAGCCAAGGTGTACTGGACATGCAACACGGACCAGAAGCTCATGAAGCATTCCATACGGCTCAAGAAGATACAAAGCGTTGTCAGGTTGGCGTGCAAGATCCTCGTCGTAATCACTACGCAAGGTGTGATGGTGTGCTAGCGTCTGCACCTGGGTCCTTTTGTTCGTACTCGTATTCACCTGTGTGTGGACAAAAATCCCAACCATCAAACGTCTGACTCCTCCAGTTCATATTAACGTATGCGGGCACTCCTTGACCAAGCCACAATCACTCAAGTGCTTGTCTGATTACTGTATGGCTTTCTGGAGATTTAGGTCCTCGTGCATCCGCGAGTGATGCGCTCGACCCTCAAACTCGAGTCAGAGGTTCATTCGCATTTGCCCACAACGCGTCAAGTTTCTTTGTTCGATTCATAACCAGGAAGACCATGCAATGATCCATTACATTTAGGTAACTATTGAGAGAGATCTAGAGGCTGTGAGCTCCTCCTCTGACTCTGTCAAACAAGCAGCATATCGCTCTTCTTGATTCACTGGCTCATCATCATATATCCTGCCATACAAAATACTCGATTGAGCACCACCACCACACCTGGCTCTTCTTCAGGGCTCTCTCGACTAGTCTTTTCTACTTCACGCAGCCTTCGCTTTCGGAGCTACTTGTTGGACCGTTTTCTGGTGACGCCATGCCTCCACGAGGCGAAGCAGTCCGCCGAGCATCATGAGCACCATCGACAGCGCGACCATGAACCACTTGGTGCGCGTGAACACGCTGATTGCCATCTCCAGCGGCTCGTAGCGTTGCGGGAACTTGAGCAGCAGGAAGTACATGCTGATGTTCTCCATCGCGTCCGCGAGCGCGCCGAGGATCGGTACGAGCCACACGATGCTGCCGCGCGGCCACACCCTCGAGAGCGCGCCGGAGAGGAACGTCGAGTAGATCATCGGGAACAGGAAGAGGTCAAAGTTGTAGAAGTCCCGATAGAGGTCGCGGCCGGCTATTCCCATGCACTTCAGGTGCGGGTGGATGACTGCGGGGCGCAGCAGCAGCTGGCTGTCCAGGACCGCGTTGCACTGCTCCGGAAGCTCGCGCATGAACTTGCGCTGCAGCTCCTCGAGCAGCAGCAGAGACGGTAGCATCGCGCCGATCGACGCGGCGAAGAGGAGCTTCTCCATTGCAGAGTGACTTGGGAACTGAGGGCTTTGGCGTTAAGGAGAGGTAGATAGCTAGTGCTTGTCGCTGTGCTTCGGCTCAAATGAGCAAATGACGACGCTGGGTACCATTTCGAAGTGGACTCAACAGCCAACTGCCACAAGGGTTGATACTGACAGTCATTCTGAGACAGATTAGTCCAAGAGTGATGGTGAGAAAGGAAAGCCGAAGCAATTCATTTGTGGGTATGACTTGAATTGATGGACGGTTTTAGAGGAAAATAAATTGATGACGCGCTGCCATCACTCGAAACTCGCTTTGGCAGGAATGCCACACCACTGCCACATTACTGCCACACCACTCGAGTGTGTGTGTGAACGAACGAATGGGGAAGATGGCCAAAGAACATCTTCCATCGTCGTCGCTCTGCCTTCCGACTTCGCTCGCGCTCTCTCGCTCTTCTCTTGACGCGGTACACCCAGCCAGCGCCAGCAGCTCCAGTCGGACTCGCAGTACGCAACAGCTCTAGCAGTCAGTCGCCCCCCTTTGCAGCTCCTCATTGTCCGATTCCCCGTCTCACAGCGAACCGGTACCCGCGTGTTCTCTACTTCTATCTCCACACACCACACACACCAGCGATGGCGTCCATTCCAGTGGATGCTCCACCCCCAGTGCAGCTCATGAACCTCAACTTTGCGTTCGCCAAGGTCACGATCGGTGGCTACCTCGTCAACAAACTGCAGCACGACGCCAGTGGCAATGTGATCATGGACCCCGCCGAGGACGACCGCGTGCTCAAGGACATGAACCTGACGATCCAGCCGGGCAAGCGCGTGCTCGTGGTCGGCGGCAACGGCGCCGGCAAGAGTACGTTGCTGGGCGTGCTCGCGGGCAAACATCTGACTGCGGACGATACGTCGCTGATCTTCGGCCGCGACAGCTTCCGCGACACGATCCTGAACCAGATGCGCGCGTTCGTGAGCGCGGACTGGGGCCACCGCGCGGTTGCGTTTGCGGCGCACGCGATGGCGTACTCTGCAGACATGGGGATCGACGAGATGATGGTGAAGCTGCAAGCTGAATTCCCCGAGCGCCGCGACTACCTGCTGAAGGTGCTGCGCATCGACCCAAAGTGGCGCTTGCACCGTCTGTCGGACGGCCAGCGCCGCCGCGTGCAGTTGTTCCTGGCGCTCATCCGCCCGTCCAAGTTAATCATCCTGGACGAAGTGCTCGGCATGCTCGACATCATCTCGCGCGAGAACGTGCTGGCGTTCCTAAAAGAAGAAACCGAGAAGCGCGGCGCGACCGTGTTGCTTGCGACGCACATCTTTGACGGCACGGACGTGTGGGCGTCCGACGTGCTGTACATCCGCCGCGGCACGGTTGGCTTCTACGGGCCAATCGAACAGTGCACGCAGCGCAACGGCCAGGTGATCCCCATGTACAAGGCCGTCGAGCACTGGCTACGCGAAGAGCTGGAGGAGGACGACCGCATCGAGCGGGAGGCCGGGGTCGCGGCCAACGGCGGCAAATTCGACCTCTCGAACGCGCAGAACCGCGCCGGAGGGTACGCTTCTGGCCGCCTCGGCGGCGTTGACGTCGATGCGCTATAGATCTTCGCGACTTCTCAATAGAGACTTGGTGATCTTGTGGCTATTAGAACTCCCGAAAAACAATATACCGCATCAAGAATTTGCATTGATTGACTTGACATACAGCAACACACAACACCACCTTTCATACTGACCATTTACCAAGCAAAGTGGAAACGAACACCTCCACAAACACACACCATGATTCATCACTTCCACTTTGCCTACCACAGCCCCATGTCCTCGCCTCGCTCGGCCGCGAGGCACGCGCGGAGGCACCGACGGTCCTGCCTCCACACGACCCGCTGGGTGATCACGGCCGCGCACGTTATCACCGCCTCTCTGAGCATCGCCATCCGATGCACCTCCGCAGAGTCGTAGTAGGGACCGCGGACCAGGAACATGTGCTCTCGAACAGTGAGAAAGTGCTTCATACTCGCCTGTAGAATCCCCCAGCAGCCCATCATCGGGTTCAGCATCGGACTGTACGGAGCCATGGGCAGCACCACGAACAAGTCGCTGTTGAAAACGCCCTCGTCGACGATCATCTGACGCGCCAGCCAGGCCACGCGGCTGTATCCGGATGCGAAGTTGGTCACGATGACCACTCTCTTGCCCACGACGAGCTCCTGGTACTCGTCAGTGTTCACGGCGGCTGCGAAGAGATCGGCGAGAAAGCGGGCGAGTTCCTCCTCTGTCGCGACGGCGCTTTGCGTGTTCACAAGCAAGATCCCGGACCCTGGTGAGACTGCGCTGTGGACGTGAAGGTTGTTGCATCGAGGCTGCTGTGCGGCAGCATCAGCTGTCGTATCTTGGATGGCGTCGCTGTTGCTGGAGCGAGATCTCGCGTCCGTGCGCGAGACGCTGGCGTCGAAATTGGTGTGGTCGTGGTAGACGACCATGTCTCCCGCGGCGATGTGCGCGCTCAGCGATTTCGCGAACGCCCTGCGCTGCTCCTTGTTCGCGTCGCTGTTGACCCAGACCTCCTCCAGCTCTTCGTCATCCTCTTCTTCGTCCTCTTCTTCTTCCATCTCGATCTGCCGTTGTCGCTGCTGCTGGTATGGCGTGTTTGGTGTTTGTAGCTCTTGAAGCGTGCGATGGATCGTGCTTGAGCTCACAGTGACCCCGAGGTCGGTCTGCAGCCACTCTCGTATGCGCTCGAGCGACACTCGCCGACCGCTAGCAGTGTACTCGAGCAGCTTCGCCACCACCTGAGGGGTCATCTTGACCAGCGAGAGGCGCGCGCCGCCGCGAGGTTTGAATTCGACGGTGCCCCGCTTGATTAATCGCTTCGCTGTCGAGTACGGCACGCCGTTCTCCGCCGCGACGTCCTGCCACTTGCGTCCCTCGCGAAACGCCTGCAGCACGCGCAGCTTGGCGGCCTTGCGCTTCGCTTCGAGCGCCGCGCGCATCTCGGCTTGGAGCGCTGCGCGGATATCCGGAGGCGTCGCCATTTTCGATGAAGAGCTTCTCAGTGAGTATAGAAATGGGCGCCACGTTGAATGGGACAAACTGGACGAAGGAGAGTTCGTAGTTCCAATTGGCTGATAATGAAAAATTACAGTTTATTTTTACCAATCATATGCATTAATATACTGGCGTGGTCCACATTTGAGTGCTCGTGTGAACCTGTTGTTTGGGCAAATCTCAACAAGCAGCAGACATGATGGTGCGTGCGTGGGCGTGGCATGCTTGCTGTGCTCGCTGGTACTCTGTGAATGCGCACAAGAGGCTCTGCAGCAGCACTGCTGTGATTTTAGTATGTGTATATGCGATAGCACTGACGTCGTGTGGGTACGCGCTTTGCCTCTCATCGCTCTCTTGCACCCTGCTAGAAAATCTTCCGGCGCTTCCCGTCGCAGCACGGCGACTTCATCCACGACATGAGCTTCGACTTCTACGGCAAGCGGCTCGCGACGTGCTCGTCGGACCGCAAGATCAAGGTCTGGGAGGAGCATGGCCAGGAGTGGCGCCTCGAGTACGAGTGGAACGCGCACCAGGCGAGCGTGTGGAAGATCGCGTGGGCGCATCCGGAGTTCGGCCAGATCATCGCGTCCTGCTCGTTCGACCGCACGGTGTCCATCTGGGAGGACCAGGGCATGTATCTCAACAACGCGGCGAACGGGAGCAGCAGCGGCGGCGGTATGAAGGAGGGCTGGCGCAACCAGGCGCAGCTCGTGGATTCGCGCGAGTCGGTGCACGACGTGAAGTTTTGTCCCCGCCACTTGGGGTTGCGCTTGGTAAGTGGCCCTGAGTGAAGCAAGACGCGTGTCTGTGCCGTCCATCTAACTGACTGGTTGCGTGTGTGTTTGGCGTGGCATATTGTATTAGGCGACTGCGTCGGAAGACGGTTTCGTGCGCATGTACGAGGCGATCGACGTGATGAACCTGTCGCACTGGCCGCTGCAGGAGGAGTTTTTGGCGGACAAGGAGGGCGTGACGTGCATTTCGTGGAACCAGTCGCGCTTCGACGTGCCGATGATCGTGGTGGGCGGTAACAGCGAGGTGGTCAAGGTCTGGGGCTACAACAACACGTACAGGCGGTGGCAGGTGGTCGCGGAGCTCGTGGGTCACTCGGACGCGATCCACGACGTGTGCTGGGCACCGAACATGGGGCGCTCCTACCACCTGGTCGCCACTGCGAGCAAGGACCGCACGGTGCGCATCTGGAAGCTCAAGATGGGCGAGGATCACCTGCAGTGCGAAGTGGAGGAGGTGGCGCTCAAGCACCACCACGACTCGGAGGTCTGGCGCGTCGAGTGGAACATTGCTGGCACGATGCTCGCGTCCTCGGGCGACGACGGCACGGTGCGCATGTGGAAGAGCGACCATGAGGGCAACTGGGTCTGTATAAACACGATCTGCGGCGACCTGGGCGTCATGCTGCCGTCGGATCTGCGCATCAGCTAGCCAGTCAGCAGCTCAAATGAGCGTATGAACAGCTCAGCTCAGAAGTCCAGTGGTGGTGATGAGGGTAGCTGATGACTAACCATTCAAACAAAACAAATCGTGTCCAACGAGTGGTGGTAGGTTCGTTTTTTCATGATTATATTCAGTGTGTAAATAAAAAAGCAGAGAGCAAGTCGATACGGATCTCACTACAGGCCCGCGAGTCGCTCTTTCCACTCCTGCACGGCTGTCTGGCCGTTCTCGTCGGCCTCCAGGTAGTTGTTGAGCGCGTCGCGGAACTCGGCGACGCTACAGTAGCCCCTGGGCGTGTACTTGCCGCAGAGCGTCGCGTCGACCCAGACGAGCGCAAATACTTCGTCGGGGAGTTTGTAGCCGATCTTCTCAAAGAGGTCGCGCAGGTGCTTCTTGTCGCGTGGCTGCACGAACTCGTCGTCCTTGATGCCGCTGGACGCGAACTCTTCCGGGTACAAGAGCTCCTTGGCACTCGAGTCGTCGCCGTAGTTCTGTCCGTCGGCGATAGACCTTTTTCCTGGAAGAGGGATGTCGGAGCGGATGCTAGGCACACCGAACGATCGCGTCTCGGTTGACACGTTCTTCCAGCCGTAGTTCGCGGGTCGCCCCAGGTCCGCGTCCGGCTGCTGCTCCTCGGCTGAGTACTGGCCCTGGATGCAGTCCCAGGAGCTGCCCGGGTCTTTCTTCAATGGCGCACCAAAGATGTGATCCGGTGGTAAGTTGGTACTCGACGCGCCGAGATGCTTCGGCTTCCCCAAGTGGTCGTACGTGCTGCGCAGGTCCTCCACCTGCTTGGCGGTGATCTCCGAGCGCGGCAGCGTCTCGTCCATCTCAGGGTTTAGACATGCTGACGCACCCAGTCCCTCCGCGCCGACCGCGTTCGTCTTGACGCCAAAGCGGTACTTTCTCGGGTCGATCTTGGCCGAATCCCACTGGTAATCGCGGTTCTTTTGCTCGCCGGGGGCGACCGAGCCATGCGAGCGCTTGTAGAGCTCTTCGTCCTGCTTGTTGGTGAACGACGTGCTCGGGTAGAGCAGCTCCCGCGCCGAGTCACCGAACGTGCCGCTGATGCCGAACGCGAACTCGGGCTTCTGCATGTTGGCGGGTAGTACACGGCCGCGCGTGTACGATTTGCCCAGCGGCTCGCGCTTGTGGCTCGCGTAGTTGGCCTCCGACTTTGCGAGCGTGACGCGCTGGTACTCGCTCGCTGGGGCATTCGCGAGCACGTCCTGCACGTGGTGGCTACCCGTCGTGACGAGCCCAAATTTTGTTAGAGGATCAATCTGCTTGAGGTCGTTGATCAGCCCCGGATGTGCGACCCGGGATCTAGGCTCGGCAAAGTACGACTTGCGGTACCGACGCACTTCCTCGGGCGTCACAGGCCGCGCCTCGAAGGTCAGGCAACTCGCCGAGTTGTCGTTCAGCTTCGGCTCCAGGATCTTCCCAGCCGCCTGCACAGAGAGAGAGGGACAGAGACAGACAGAGAGCAACAGTTCGCGTTTAGCAGCGGTATAGCAAGACGCTTGACATGCAGGTGTGGTTCGTTTAAGACACACACAGAGCGTACCGTACCCGCGGCGGAGGATTGCGGCTCAGACTCATAGATGGCGGTGCGCAGGTGAGGCAGCAATAGCGTATCGGCGTCACTTTTGAACGAGAGTCCCGCTTGGTAGAGAGAAGAAGGCACGCAGATCAAGCAATTCGGCTCTCTCTCGTGTCTGTCAAGAGTCATATTGACCCCACGCCATTCTCGCCCCTCTTTTGTGGAGGTCTAGTCTATAAATGGCTACGCTTGACTGCGTGTATGCATCCACAAATAGATGGCTACTTTTTATTCCCAAAAATGTGGTTTTGCTGTAAACATGTACTTTGTTTGCCGCACACCTTGACTTGACCATCTAAAGATCCAAACGTCGCAATGTGCAAGTGACAACTAACAGCAAAGCCCACAATAGCAAATCCAAAATGGCGCAGCGGAGGAATGGCAACGGCAGCCACGACCGCGAGAGCGCAGACTTCCGGCGACTCGCAGCGCAGCTGGGCATCTCCCCGAGGGTGCTGCTGGGCGACGACCGTCGCGTCACACCTCATCAGGAGTCCGCTGACCCGGCCCCACGTGGTGATAATGACGAGGAGCTACGCTCGTCAGCTCACCAACCCCGTCAGCGTGCGCGTCATAATGGCGAGGAAGCAAAAGGAGATGAAGAAGATACGGCTGCTCTTGAACGAGTGCGCGGCGGCAATGATGAAGAGGGCGACGACGAGCTGGAAGAGAGTCTGGACCAGTACCAGTACGACAGCATCGAGATCCCAGACTCGCTGGTGTTCGCGTCCGACTCCAACTCGCTCTCTGCGAGCGAGAGCATCTCGAGCGAGCTCTCGTTGCCGCGCTCGTTTGGACAGTACGACGCGATCCAACCAACGGGGGGCACATTGACAGCCAGACGCAAGCCGTTCAGCGGCATCTCGCAGTTTGACGACCACTTGATGCACTTCCCAGCGGGTGCAGTCCAGCAGCAGCAACCTCCAGCTGGGAGACGTCAAGCAGGTGATACCTGCGGTGGTAGTTCCCTTGAAGGCGATACAGCTGGCGCTGCATTAGCTCGAATTCAGGATGTGCAAGGCAGCGACATGATGAAGAAATTCTATGAGGTCCAGGTCGAGAAGATCCGCTCGCAGCTCGTGCTCGCGACCCAAGCGCAGCGCCAGGTAGAGAAAACCCTGCAGGACGAGCGCAAGTCGTGGCAGGACCGACTCGCGGCTATCGAGGTAGGCTTATGCGTCTTGGTGTATACATGAGTGTTCGGAATACTGACTCAATGGTGATGCTGTGTTGCGCAAATTAGAAAGAGCTCGAGTCCGAGAGAAGCAGACTGGAGCAAGAGAACGCTGCCGTGAAGGCGGAGATGCTCGGTATGAAGAAGCGTTTGAAGCTTGAGAAGATCCACTTTGCGAATTTGCAGATCTCTGAGGCTCTCGCAGAACAGGTATCCGACGTACTTGCTACAAGTATCTTGCTCAGTCCTAAAATTCAGATTGGTACTCACTGCAATCATTTGCTTTTCTTATAGCTGTCCCGCCAAGACGAGCAAGACCTATCGATCAAGGAATTCATCCAGCTCGCTGTCCACCGCAAAGTGTCGAAATTGGAAATCGACCTCGAAGTGGCTCGCAAAGAGCTGGAAGAACTCCAGAAGGTGTGCGCCATGTACAAATCCAGTGCGTCGAGCGCCAGTGACGAGGTTTCGCAGGTCCAACGCGTCGCCGAAGCGAAAGAACTGCGGCTTCAGCACGAACTGGAGCTCGCGACTGCCACGCGATTGGAGATGAAGCGCCAGATCGCGGCACTGTACACACAGATCGACGTGATGAAAGAACAGCGTCAGAATGACGCGTTCTTGTCGAATCGAACAACACTACAGGGGGAGATCGATGCACTGAGAGCTGCGGTAAATGACAAGGAGAGCGCGTACAATTTACTGCAATTGCATTGCGGCGACTTGGAGAAGAAGTACGACGAGCTGGGGCAAAAGGCGGCGCTTTTGAGCGCGGACAAGAGCTTTTTGCAGGACGCCAAGGCGCATTTGGAGGAGCACGAGGCGCTGCTGCTGAAGAAACAGCAGGACCTGGTGGTGAAAATCGACGCGCTTCAGTCGAAACACGAAGACGATGTGAGCCAGAGCCTCCAGTTCCAGAACGAGACGCGACTGTACTTTGAGAAAAAACTCGACGACGAGATCGGCAAGTTTATGGAGATCTCGAAACAGGAGATCGAGCGCATCCGGAACAGTGGACAGATCGTGTACGAGCGCGAGAACCGATTGCTGAAAGAGGCGCGCGACGATGCGCTCAAACAGGTCGAGCTGCTGCAGGCGAAGCTCGACCAGGTCCAGTCCGCTCTGGAAGAAAAAGTGAGTGGTAATTGTCGATTGTTTACTACTGACGTGTCTTGCAGAAGCCTGATAAGGGGGGGTACCGTTGGTAGGTTCTTGAGACCACGCGCATGGAGAGTAACCACACGACGTCGCTCGCGAGTCTTCGGAACGACCTGAAGATGAAGCACTTTGAGGTATACCAGTTGGATGAATGGACGCGTGAGTAAATGGACATGTAGCTGGAGAAATGCTGATACGATGGGCACTGCCATTCGCAGATGAACCAATTGAAAATGTCGCTCGAAGAGCAAATGACCAACTGCAGAACTGGACGACGCGAGATCGAGATGCTCGAGCAAAAAGTGGCGTATTCTTTTGTGTGCTCGTTCAATGTTGACGTTTGTGGTTTATAATGAGCTCAACATTGTTCATGGATTTGTTGGTGTAGCTTCAAGTTCACAAAGAGGAGTTTGCCAAACTCGAGTCGACGTCGACGACAAAGATCACGCAACTGGAGGTGGCACTAGAGATTGAGGTGCGTTTCTGGCAGTGTGCTATGCTGCGAATGCAATGGTTTGAGGGCCAAGGTACTGACTTTATGCCTATTGCAGAGAAACAAGCTGAAGGAGTACGAGCAGCTCGAGATCGATTTGGACGACGCGGTGGTCCAGACTGGAGCGATTTTCCATAGCAAGGACAGTCCTGGAAGTAATGACGAGAACTCACCCTCGAGGTTGAACGAAGTGATGACGACATTCGGTGCGATCCCGACCAGCAATAAGCGGCGGGTAAGTTGGTGCTGATCTCCAAGTTTGTAGTGGGTTCTGATTTAATGCATGTGGATGCTCAGTTCCAGCAAAGCGTGTCGCTCGCGCAGCGGGTCGTGAAATACCAGCGCGAGTCACTCGAGTTCCAGCAGAAGCTGAAAGAAGCGAATTGCGAGCGTGTAAAGCTTGAAAATGAGCTCAAACAGATGAGAGTACAGCTCGCGAACTTTCACCAGCCGCAGGCATATCTGGTACGATTAATCTTGTCTTGTTTGCTGGCAACAGAGAGATAGTAGGAGGCTCTGACACTCACGTGAATCTCAATCCCAATCCCAATCGCGACAGATCGACAAGCTCAGCAGGAAAGAGCAGGAGCTGCAAGCAGCTCAGAAGTCGCTCAGTCAGCTGCAGAAGCAACTGCAGGAGCTGCGAAACGAGTACGCGCTGACGCTGGACACCAAGATGTCGCTGCAGAAGCAGCTCCAGCAAGTGTTGGCGCGCCGCGAGGACCTGGATCTGCTCAAGTCCTCGGTGCAGGTGTTGCGGCAAAAGCTCCACGCCAAGAGCATTCATTCACAGTCCCAAAACTCGCGACTCGCATTCCACATCAGCAGCTCGACTACACAGAATCACGGTCAGCAAGTTCAAGACCTGGCGATGGACGTCCCGTCTCCGGTGTCGTCCTTCATGAAAGTGTCGCCGCCCGCGTCGATCGCCTCAAAGATGACAGAGGCGCCACACTCCATTTCTCAGCAGTTCGCGAGTGCTGATAGAGATCACCAGAGCCATTCAGTGCAAGGATCGACCTCGAGTCCGCCAAAATGGTACACCAAGCTGCGATCATGACCCCCATACCACATGTAGCTACTGCACCAGAACCCAAGCCCAAAGATCCCGACTTTTGAAAAATATCTCTCGATGATTATTAGCTAAAATAGTACTGCAATTCAAATGCCTATCTGTTTTGATTGGTTGAAACACATCCAGATTTGTCAAGCATCACAGTCAAGCTGAAGTGCGCATTTTGAAAGTTCGTTGGAGATCGTGATGAGAAGAGCTTTCGCTGCCGCTGGCGGCCGCCATGCTGCTGCACGCTTGTCGTCTGCCGCTGCCGCTGCCGCACACTCTGCGCGTTCGCTGGCAGTACGTAGTGCTCTCAATGGACGCAGCAGCGCTAGCATTCCTGCTGCTGCTGCTGTCGCTCGTACTCGCTTCAACCGTCCTGTGCATGGCGGTCAGCAGCACTCGTTCGCGACCGACTCAACGGCGAGCGCTACTAGTTATGAGCTGCTCAAGAAAGATTTCAGGAGGTGGCTCACAAAGGAAGCGAAGATCCTGTCGCTACTGCTGGTCATCGGCACCACGGGCGTATACTTCTACAAGGTAGAGAGCGAGAGAAAGAATGTGAAAGATACTGACTGACTGGCTGGATCGTTATGCTAATGTACGTTGGTGTTTGCGTTCGTGTACTCACTCAGAATCGAGAGAATGCGCCGTCGAACAAAGTACTGAGGCTGCTGGCGCTCGCGGAGCAGAGCGCGAAGAAAGAAGACCGCCAGGCGGCGCTCAAGCTCTGCCTGCAGGCGCACTCAATCACGAAAGCCACCAACAGCAGAGGTACTGGAAACTCCTCTCCCAGTCTTCTGTGGAAGAGCTCTTTTTGACAGTAGACTGACTATATGGATGCATGCGCTGGTGTCTATTGCTACAGACCGTCATTTGTTTGAGCTGGCGTTCGCGATCGCAGCGCAGTACGAGACGCTCGGCAAGGTGAACCAGGCGACACTCTACTACCAGGAAGCGCTCGGCAGCCTGCCGTACGTCCCGGATGCTGCAAAGCGAGAGATGAGCCGCGTGGTCACGCTCGACCGGATCGCGCAGTGCTACCAGGACAAGTACGTGTGCTGTCATTCTATAGATTATTTTTTGTATTTTTTGTATGGGTATGCCGACGGTTGGCTGACTTGGTCCCGTTATGAACCAGGGGCGAGCAAGTCGCGGCGGAGAAGTACTACAAAGAAGCCATCGCAGTGTATGACAAGAGCCGAGCTGCTGCTGCTGTCCTTACTAGCGCAGAGAACGAAGAGGCCGCGCAGATCGACCGCGAGATTCCCGCGGTGCTCTACAACTACGGCCAGCAGCTCATGCATCTGCAGCGCTGGGACGAAGCCCAATTCTACCTGGCGCGCGCGCTGAAGCTCGCGACCGGCTCGAGTCTCCCCGAAGAGAACGTTGCGAAGATCCAGACAATGCTCGACATCGCAGGGGCTGCTGATGATGAAGACGGTGATGGCGGTGGAGAAATCGTTAATGTCGCATGACGTAGGAAATGAAATTGACGCCATGAGGTCAGTGACTAACTACTGAATGGCTACTTCGCAAGTACAACTGGGCGAGTAAACTACGTGTGCGAGTGCTAGTGTTTGGGTGACGTATCGGTTTCAAGAGGGGAAAACGGAGCCAGAGCTCAGTTCTTCAACGATACAAACGCTGGCGCACGCTGATTGGTCATAAGATGTTAGTTTTGCGTGTTTATACCCTCAGCACCGCTTCATTGGTCAAAACACATTTTTTTCGCTGTGTGATTGGCCAAATATGCAAACATGAAAAGATCGGGTTTTTATCACTCGTCGGGTTATCGTACTTAGACGAAGAGTTCCCTTTCTCCAGCATGCGAAGGTGCAGTGCAGTGCAAGTGGCGCCATTATCCAAGACCACGCAAGAGCCCGCCCGCCCGCCCCTTGCATCTCCATTGCCCGCCGACCACCGCCATGCTGCCGCAGCGCCAGAAGTCGGGCAAGAAGCCCCACGCGGCGCACTCGCAGCGCGTGACGGTGCGCAAAGCGCTCTTCGGCGCGCTCGGCGCCGTCTTCCTCGTCATCTTCTACTTCAATTTCCGCTTCTTCTCGTCGTCCGATGCACGCGCGGGAGGGAAGCTCGCGTCCGCCGCGTCGGCGTACGAGAGGAAAGCCGCGCTCGAGAGCAAGCTGCTGCACGACCACCGCCAGCCCAAACAGGTCGTGTTCACGTCCGGGTGCTCGAACCTCGACCTGATCCACGGCGAGGTGCTCGCGTACACGATGCGCTCCACGGGCTTCGACCGCAACGTTACGCACTTGATGTACGGATGCACGGACGCGGCGTTCAGGGCGCTGGTCGCGAAGAAGAACCCAGTGTACAAAGTCAAGTCGTACGCGTTCCCGGCGATCAAGGAGGCGAAGTACATGTTTGGAGAAGGACAGTTGACTACGACAGTGCACCCACAAGTGCTACAGCAGTGGATCACGCAGCAGCTATCTGCACCGAGCGGAGGAGAGCTGAAGCTTGTGAAAGACAACGATTTCATCATGATCGTGGACAGTGACGCGATTTTCACGAAGAAGGTCGACGTGCGCAGCCTGTTTCGCGAAGTGGAAGACATCACGGATCCGAAATGGTTTGGTCAAGATGCGTCGTGGTTCTGCCCGAAACGGTCCCCTTTGGACGAGAGCGCGCTCAAAAAGATCGTGCCTTCGAGTTTCCCTGCGCTGGGACCAAGAGATTGGCGACCATTTGCGGCGACTGCGCCATTCGTGCTCGAGTTTGGTGTGCTGAAGAAGATTTTGCCGAATGCGGTCGAGTTCTGGTCGAAGCTGGAGAGTGAAAAGCGTCACTTGGCGTTTCCGTTGGCAGCAGCGCATAACGCTGTGCCGATCGGCATTTCCGGTGTGCTCAGCGTGCACCACTACCCGTCTCGATACGAGAACTGGGATTTCGTGGACGATATCAAGCACAACCCCTGCAACGAGACTGCCACACCTCGGAGGATCGCGCTGCCGTCGTATCCGATTACGATTCGAGCGCAGAACTTCACACTCCCGCCGTGGATCGATGGCCGTGACTGGAACTTCTTTGACTCGCAGATCCCAGCCGACATCCTCAGCTGCGACGCGTGGCTTTTCAAAGAGCCGAGTGGGTACTTGTGGCATCTCGCGTCGAATACGAACGGGTACGAGCGCGTGCCAACGATCTTGCGTCGTCGTCACACGATGAGCGTGTGCCTGGCTTTGCAATCGTACAACAGCGCAATCACAGACTACAAGAGCCACTTTTGTCCGTTTGGGTACAATGCGAACAAGAAAGTCCCGATGGAGCTCGGTAAAGAGACGTGGGCGACCGCAGTGGCGCTTGCTCCTCAGACAGTCGCGGAAAGCGAGCCAGTTGTGCACTTCGGTGACTACAAGAAGAAGAAGACGTCTAATGCCGAAGCAGCACCAAAGCCTGGTCAAGCAAACAGCGATGATATTCATTTCGTCTTCTCTACCACGTGCGAGCCGTACCAGGACTGGCAAAGCCAGGTTCTCGCCCATTCGTTTGCTACTGTGCAGCAGCGAGGACGCTTGACGCGCATTGTGAGTGGCTGCACGGATGCTGATTTGAAGAAGGCTGTCGAGCTGGCTCGAGTGACTCCGTTCATGCACTTGCACACCACAAAAGACTTTTCGGACCGCCCGTTGCCCGAGATGAAAGAGCAAGACGACTACGCGCCGTACAACAAGCCGTTCGGCATCCGCGACTGGCTCCGAACTGCGAATCCGCCGGTGAAAGAGTCGATTGTTGTGATCATCGACCCGGACTTCATGTTTTTGAAGCCGTTTGTGCTGAACTCGGACTTCCGGATCACGAAGGGGAAAGATGTGGATTCCCAAAACTACCAGGAGCACACTGAGGTGGTTGAAGGACTCCGTCAGTACAAGCCGTTCTTCGTGTATGAGGGCAAGCGTGCTCTGGCGACTGTGAACGACCATGTGTCCAATGGTGTTGCAGTCGCGCAGCGATGGTCGAGTTACCTGGGAGCTGCAGGATTCGACGATCCAAAAGGAACTAACTTCCAACTTTGTCCCGACTGTAAGAAGACGACGAAGGAAGACGGGCTCGAGTACTTCTCAGTTGGTCCACCGTATGCAATGACGCGACACGACTTGGATCTCCTTGCCGACGACTACTGTAACATGACGGTCGGCAAGCGAGAACTGCACCGTGACTCGTGGATGGCGGAGATGATGGGGTACGTTCTTGCGGCATCTCGACACGATTTGAAGCACACAACCTTTGACAATCTTGCATTGGCTGGAAAAGAGGACGAGTATTGGTCATTCATCGACTTCATCAAGGAAAATCCGTGCGCGGACCCTGTGAAGCCGATGGTGATCGCCGAGATGGCGCCAATGCTGCACGGCTGCCACACGTACGAAGGAACCGACGACAAGGGACACAAGTGGATGTACTACAAGCAGTACATGCCGAACAATTTGTTCGCGTGTGACTCGTGGATGCTCGCTGTGCCGCCGTCGAGTGTATGGACAGTTGCGAAGAACAGCGGCGACAAAAAGAAAATGAAGCACGCGTACGGGTTGTGCACGACCGTGAAGGTCGTGAACCAGGCGATCTTCGACTTTAAGCAGAAAGTGTGCGTCGACGGCTTCAACCAGAACAAGAAGCTGCGTCTCGTGGATCCGCGCGCTGCCACAGAGCTGAAGGTCGGTCAGGTTCACGAAAAGTGGGAGAATGCAGCGAACGAGGTTGCACCGACAGTCAGCACGTCCGCTCCGTGATCGCCCCATCGGGTCCTGGTGGCTTAAATCTCCGTGATCGCCCCGTCAATAGTGTGGGTAAATAGGTGAACATCGTTACGTAGATCTCTTTCTTTTCTTTGGCGCTCATGGTTGTTTGGAGCAGTTTCCCCAGCTGCACCTGGGGCTCACGACATTTGCTCAGGGGAAGACCCAGGTGTTGTGGGCATGCACGCATCCTGAAGATCCATACAATCGAATGACATGTGCGCCGTCCGATTGTCGTCCGAGTTCAGCGAAGCGAAGCATTTGGAAGCGCTGAGCAACCAGCGACCAAACTCAACACCAGCGCTCTTAAAACTAGTAACCTTACATGTGATAGCATTTTTAAGAGTCTATCAGTGATGTGGGACGCTCAAATGGCTTGTCTCTGTACATTTCGTGCATAGACAAGCCTATTTTCAGATGTAATATGTAATGGTGGGTGGGAGAAAAGACTGCGAAATCCCAAACGCGTGCTGACGGACAGCGGCGTGATGATTGGGAGTGAGGAGCAACAATGGTGTTGTGTTCCCTGATTGCCTGCCGATGGCTTCCAGTTTCCAGTCGCTGCCTGTTTTGTTGTTTGCATGCGAGGGAATCAGGCGGCTGGCATTGTCGCCCAGCCCAGTGTGTAGACGCAGCGCACTTGCACTGTACGTACACTGAGGCGAGTTCATCTTGGCGTAATATGTTTGCTACCAAGGACTGACGCTTTTCGTTGCGAGTTTTCCAGGCTTTGTTTCCAGGCTTTGTTTCCAGGCTTTGGTTTGTCTTTGGACAGCAAAGCCAGCACTCGAGAGAGAGAGCCTTCACTCCTCTTTGGGATCACACAGGAACTCATGTTAAACATGGCTCTGAGATCGCCTATCGGTCGTTTGTAAGTGTAGGAAAGACGAACTCGGGAAGTATGCATAACGTGTCCAGCACCGCCTTTCGCGAATGAGAAAGCGGTCTATTTGTGGTCCTCCTGTGGAAGCTTTGCTTTTGGCTGGACAAAGGCAACCCATCAGATTGAGCAAATCCCTTCAAATCCAGCATTTTCTGCATGTTCATTGCCCAACACGAACCCACGCCTCGACCAGCTGAGCAGCGTGCGACATTGGGAGCTTGCTCGACTGTGAAAAGGTGCCAACTTGCCACCTTTTCACACACACACTGGCAGGAAGGTGAGACGAAAAGTGGACTGGTCGGAATAGTGATTCACTCCATCTGATGTATTGAAAACGGTGACGTGTAAGTTTTAGTGCGACGTAAATATAATCACGGAAGGTGAGGAGGTACAGTAACCGCTAACGCGAGGCTCACCTCGTACTGTACGGTGTTTGTTGCTCAGTGTCCAGTGAACTTGTGAGAGTACGCATGGATGTGCGCGGTCGTGCTCTCGTACGAGGGTATCAACCCACGAGGTATTACAACAGTAGACGGTTGTAAGCAGCAAGAAAGACTGCGCCTGAGCCAGCAGCGTGGAGTGCTCTATGGCTCGAATTCGCAGTCTGGCGTAGCGCATTGGACTCGGTTTGGAAAAAAAAGAAGTCTAGTTGTGTCAATAACATTTGCGTAGTGCATGGTTTACTAATTAATTGTGCTGCTGCTCAGACAGCAAATTCTCTGAATTTGTGGGTTCCCGTTGCAAATATAGATTATGGACAAAAGGAGTGCATAAACCGGGCGATTCAACTATTCCCCTCAGTTGTGGTTTCTGATACGCTCGTTGCATTTGCACTCTAGTAAAATCCAATATACCTTCCTACATATGGAATTTTATCTATTGTAGATGCATCTAGCATGCCGCTCAAAACCTTTGTATTTTCTCTCAAGACTCTCTCATCACGTACGCACGCTCCGAGAGGACCACTTGATATTGATGTGCGCTTGCTCTCTCTGGTCCTGATCCCAGATCCCTTTCTGCTGTTTTGGCTTTGCTTTGTCTGTTGATCACCGGCGCCTGCGCTGTCTACAACATCAGAGAACGAGAGAAAGCCATCGCGAGATTAGCCAGCCGCACAGCACAGCACAACAGCAGCAGTAGACGCTGGCTGCTGTCTGCGACGCCTCATACACAAACACAAACAGCAGCAGTCTCAACACTTCCACAAGCTCGCTCGCTCTCCCACCCGACGACACCCACGCGCGCCTGTCGAACCGGCGCTGCTCACTCTTGATCTCGAAGGCGAGCCCCCATCCCATCCCACCGTCATCAACTCAACCAGCCAACCCAGCAGCTCAGCACTCTCTTTCTTCTCTCTCTCGCTCGCACTTCGCATTTTTCTTCCGTCTTCTCAATCGAACGAGTCCCGCACGCGTTGCTCATTCGGTCATTTCGCGAGTCACTCACTCAGTCACTCAGTCACGCCGGACGAGAAAGAAAGAAAAACAGTATGGACAACATCCTGAGCGTGGATGGCGACTTCACGACGCTAGCGAGCGCGCGTCAGCACCAGCGCCACCACCACGACCCGCTCGTGAAGAAGGCGCGCGTGATCAGTGTCGTTGACACGAAGTCTCTCCCGGTCGCAGCCACCGCGATGATTGTGATCAAGCGCCGCAGCATCCTCGGTCCGATCGACCCGGCAGCGTCGGCGTCATCCTCCGGCAGCGGCAGCGAATTCGAGATGGAGCTGGCGATGACAGACAGCAGCAAGAGCAAGAAACAGCAGCAGACGCGCCTGGCGTCCAAGGCGAGGAAACTCTCGACCGAGCGCAGCCGCCTCTGTCGCCAGCGCCAGAAGAACTACGCGGAGAACCTCGAAGGCGCCGTGCGCAGTCTCCAGTTGGAGATCGAGGACCTGCGGCTGCTGCACAACCTGCGCCGCGAGCAGGTGTTCGTGACGCGCAGCTCGATCACAGGCTCGCTCGCGCGCATCATCCGCGAGTA
The DNA here is from genome assembly GCA_023333955.1 of Globisporangium paroecandrum. Classification (NCBI taxonomy): domain Eukaryota; phylum Oomycota; class Peronosporomycetes; order Pythiales; family Pythiaceae; genus Globisporangium; species Globisporangium paroecandrum. Next base: position 68,749 of record JAASFU010000003.1, read on the forward strand.
CTGCAACGTGTTCCAGTTCGGCATGACGCAGGAATGGTCGGTAGCGTCATCAAAGAAGCGGCCACTCGCGCTCACCACCACTAACCAGCTCGCTCCGGAGATGCAGCGCGAGTTCATGACCTCGGTCATGGACCCGCAGGTGGAGGTATTCGACTGGTGCGGGCGCTCGTGCTTCGGCTCCCAGCCGCTGCTCACGGGCTGGGAAGCCTGGCCGCTCTGGCACTCGGACTTCGAGTACCAACTGGAGGCAGTGGAGGTGATCGACGCCGCTGAGACGCTCGCCGTGCGCACGAAGTGTCAGATCCGCGGCACCGTGTCGGAGAAGACGATCGCGCAGCTCTTCCCGTACGCCGCGAAGAATGAGGCGCTGCGGAGCAAGCTGCTCGGCAAGGAAATCGTGTACCCGCTGCGCGACACGTACTTTTTTTCCGAGGAGCGCCGTGTGGTCAAGTACAACGTGGACATTGACTTCATCGGCGCGCTGCTCAAGCTCGTAGGCAACTACGCAGACGTGCTGCAGCTCATCGCGCCGCCGAACGAGACCCCGCTGAACGACCTGGCGATCCGTCCGGCGAACGCGCCGGGGGCGAGTGTCAGCAATAGCCCGTCGCGCTCGCGCCTCGACGTGCAGTTTCTGCTCTCCTAGTAAGCACGTACCCTAACTATCTTCTCTCTTGATGCATGTCTTGTTCTCTCTATGAGAGAGCGCGTGCTTGTGATGCAAATGGACACTCCGTAATAATAAATAGTCACGTAATTTGTCAATGGAAAAGAGCGCGATGGTGGTGACATGTTTCGTTGGTCATCGAGCGTGAAGAGAGATCATTTCGAAGCAGCACGGAAACGGATCCATAGAAACGGGAAAATGGATGGCGCGGTGATCGCATTTTGAAGGATGGTGCAGCAACGCAAATTGACGACTGCGATTGGCTGCAAACAGCCAAATAGCATGTTCTCATAGAGCGCACTGCCGTGGAGAGAGGCCGCGAAGGAAGTGGAAGGAGCTGACATGTGAAGGAGGAAGCATTGCTCCAGGGCTCAACAGAAGAGCCCATCGAACTCGACAAGGACACGGAAGTGAGTTGGGAGGTATTTTCGCCTTTCCAAGGGAAGAAGCGACTTCGGTAGAGTCACTGTGCGAATGATCTATTTGAGGCTTTTTCGTGGAAACCCCGCTTTGCGACAAAATGCATTTCGATAGTGAAGAAAGTGAATCGTATAGATTTGTACACTGGCGACAGAGTGCATTTTAGCACAGATTTAAATAGGGTTCCTCGATAGTGACTTGTACGAGGTTATTGCATGAAAGTAGGAAGGCGAATGGCCCTTCGGATTCATCAGAGAATCTCTACATTATGAGCGCTTCAACGTGGAAACTCAGCACGAAATACTGCATCTCTCTCATGCTTCTCTCTCTTCTCTTCTTCATCCTTCTCCCTTCTTCCTGCTTCACTTCAAAGCTGGAAGCGTAAAGACAACAAACAGCATGGAGAACAGCCAAGGCAAGAGCTAAGCGTGCTGCGGCGCTGACTGCATCTACGGCATGTGAATACCTGGTGGGGGGCCTGCAAATGAAGCATTTAGCCACCGAAAAGAGTACATTAAATACACACGTACATACACAAACAGTCTTGATACTCTGACATCAAGATGCTCGTCGCGCGAAGGCTTCTCGTCGCAGGAATAAGTAGACTCGCGCAGTCAAGTCTCCTCCTTTTACCTTCGATAGAACGCTTTGCTAGTGTAATTGTGTCGTTACGTGTCGAAACTCTCTGCTGGGTTGAAACAGTTTGGAACTCATATGTCGTGCTGGTGGCTCAGACACAACCTCTCCAACAGACAGTCAGTCACTCGTCCATTTTCTCGATTTGATGGCCATGGCGACTTCAGCACCCCGCGCCGCGAACCTGCGCGTGACGCCCGAGACGCTCAGCGGCCTGCAGCACGCGACCGAGCGCATCCGCAACATCTGCATCCTGGCGCACGTGGACCACGGCAAGACCACGCTCAGCGACAGCCTCGTGTCCGCGAATGGCATCATCTCCGAGAAGCTCGCCGGCAAGGTGCGTGAGTGCAAGGCGCCTTTAGTGGTGTGACTCGCGCACAGCCCATGCTATTTTGAATCCATGCTGTGTGCACGAGCTGCCTTGCGATAAGCACTGTGTGCTGTGTGCCGTGTGCCATGTGTATATGTACACATTGGCATTGAGCTAATGGATGCGTGTATGTATGTGTTTGCTTAGATCCGCTTCTTGGACAACACGGAGGAGGAGCAGATCCGCGGCATCACGATGAAGTCCAGTGCGATCTCGCTCGTGTACCAGAACGCCATCAGCGCAGACACCACAACGGAAGATGAGGCGCCGTACCTGATCAACCTAGTGGACTCGCCCGGCCACGTCGACTTCTCGTTCGACGTGTCGACCGCCGTGCGGCTCTGCGATGGCGCGCTCGTGCTGATCGACGCAGTCGAGGGCGTCTGCGCACAGACCCACGCGGTGATCCGCCAGGCGTGGCAGGAAGGCATCCGCCCGTGCCTGGTGATCAACAAAATGGATCGTCTCATCTTTGAGCTGCAGTACTCGCCGTATGAAGCCTACCAGCGCCTGAATCGCATCTTGGAGCAGGCGAACGCTGTGCTCAGCTCGCTCATCCGCGCTGATGTGCTCGAGCGACACGACCGAGAGACGGATCTGGCGAATGCTGAGCGTGAAGGTAATGACGACGGAGGCGATGGCGATGGTGACAGCACCGCGCGGATTCAGGACGACGAAGCGATTACCAACGAGACCGAGGAGCTGGAGAACGAGCTGCTGTTCTCGCCGTCGAACGGCAACGTGCTCTTTGCGAGCGCAGCCGACGGCTGGGCATTCAACATCGGCTTCTTCGCGCAGCTCTACGCCAAGAAGCTCGAGCTGCCGTTCCGCGCCGTGCGCCAGGCGCTCTGGGGCGATTTCTACTACAACGGCAAGACGAAGAAGATCGTGACCAAGCCGCCGACGTCCAACAGCCAGACGATGTTCTGTTCGTTCATTCTCGACCCGATCTGGACGACCTACAAGACACTTGCGGCGCCCGTGAGCTCCAACGCCGACGTCGACGAGCTGCGCAAGCTCATGCGCCAGCTGCGCGTCGGGAAGCTGATCACCGACCGCGAGCTCAAGGCGAATGACCGCAAGAGCACGATCCAGGCGGTGATGCGCAAGTGGCTCCCGCTCTCGACCGCCGTGCTGAAGATGGTCACGCGCGCGCTCCCGAGTCCCATTGCAGCGCAGGCGAAACGCGCCGAGAAGCTCTGTGCGATCTCGCTGCCGGAACTAGAGAGTGCTGATCGCCACGCCGCGGTGTTCCGGTCGCTTCAGGCGTGCCACACTGGCGACGACGCCCCCGTGGTCGTGTACATTTGCAAGATGATCTCTGTCGAGGCGAACGTGCTGTCAGACTTCCACCGCGCAGGGTACGCGCCAAATGAGGAGATCTACGTGGGTGTCGGACGCGTGTACTCTGGTGTCCTGAAGGCCAATCAGCCAATCTACGTGCTTGACCCAAAGTTTCAGGGCTACTACGGCGATCTGACTGGCGCAGACGCCATTGATGTGAAGCACGTGACGCGCGTTCCAGACAGCGTGCTGCGACCGTACATGATGATGGGACGCGAGCTGCACGCGCTCGATGCCGTGCCTGCGGGTAACATTGTCGGCATCGTCGGACTCCACGAGCATGTGCTCAAGACCGCGACGCTGTCGAGCACGCTTGCGTGCCCGTCGCTGACGAAGATGCCGTACCAAGCCAAGCCGATCGTGCGCGTTGCCGTGGAGCCTGAAGATCCGCGCAACTTTGCAGCGCTGGAGGCGGGGCTTCGGCGCCTGTACCGATCGGATCCGACCGTCGAAGTGCAGGTGCAGGAGACGGGTGAGCACGTGATCGTGGCGCTGGGTGAACTCCACCTTGAGCGATGCATTAAGGACCTGAAGGAGCGCTTTGCGAAAATCGCTGTGCGCGTCTCCGAGCCGCTCGTGGGCTTCCGCGAGAGTATCACGTACGGAACTATTTCGTCGTACCAAGAGACAGTGGTATTCAAGGATCTGCTCGCGTCGGCGTTCGCTGCAGCAAGCAGAGATGAAGCCGAGAGCGCGAGTCAAAGCCAGAGCCAGAATGGTGCAACTGCTGATCCTTCGAGTAGCAGCAGTGACTCGAAAGCTGGGCTCGCGGCAGGGACGACTCCTGACGGCAGCTTGACGCTTAAGGTGCGCGCGGTGCCGCTTCCTGTGGAGGCTGCCAAGCTGCTGGAGGAGAACGCAGAGCTGCTGCGTCGCCTCGCGACTCTGAGGAAGAAGCACGCGAACCAGGACGAGGCAGTGGAGGTGGAGGCGGATGAAGATGCGACTGCTGCTGCCGTGGGGGCTGAGGCATCTAAGAAGGAGTGTGAGGACTTCAAAGCCCACTTCGAGACCCATCTGCGCGCGAGTGAGGACGCTTTCTGGAGAGAACTGTCGCTGGATCGTGTGTGGAGCTGCGGACCTCGTCGCGTGGGGCCAAACGTGCTCATCAACAACCTCCCGACTTTCCAGACCAGCTCCGGCGTGTTTTCGACTTCAAATTCGTCGCCAACGTCTGCATCTGAGTTGTTTGGACACCAGGAAACGCTGAGCAAGTTGGAGAACAGCATCATCACGGGCTTCCAGGTGGCGTCGTCGGCGGGACCGCTCTGCGATGAGCCCGTGTGGGGCGTCGCGTTCGTCGTGGAGGATGTGGTCTTCCACGACGACAGGAAAGACGCCAGCAGCATTACGGATGACAATGGCGACGCCGCTAGCAGCAGTGCTGACGACAAAGAGGACGAGAACAAGTTTGGCCCACTCAGCGGTCAGGTGATTTCGACCATGCGCACGATCTGCCGCGCGGCGTTCGTGAAACAGCCCGTGCGCCTTGTGGAGGCGATCTACGACTGCACGGTGCAGTGTCTCGCGGAGCAGCTGGGCAAGCTCTACAGCGTGATCTCGAAGCGCCGCGGCGACATCTACTCGGAGGAGCTGTCGGACGGCACGGCGCTGTTCACGGTCAAGGCACACCTGCCGGTGATCGAGAGCTTCGGGTTCGCCACAGACTTGCTCATCCAGACGTCCGGTGCCGCGAGCAATCCGCAGCTGATCTTCTCGCACTGGAGCGTTATGGAGCTGGATCCATTTTTCCAACCGCAGACCGAGGAGGAGCGCGAGGACTTCGGCGAGCGCGTGCATGAGCACAACTACGTGCGTAAGTACATCGAGGCCGTGCGCAAGCGCAAGGGGCTCGCGCGCGACGAGAAGGTCGTCGTCCACGCCGAGAAGCAGCGCACGCTCAGCAAGAAGCGGTGATACAAACCCGGTACACAAACACAACAGGACTGATTGCATTTCCACCACATCTCTAGACGCTTTTGAACCGAACAGCGCTGTTAGTATCAACAATGAAGTCGCTATTTCTCTCGTTTAAATAATCAGTTCGTACAACTTAGCTACCCTCTCGCGTGTTATGAACCTTAATTTTGATCTCTCGGTGCACGACAAAAAGCTACTTCAGCCAATTTAGTTTGTCAGGCGGAACTTGGAGTAGCCCACCGCAGTCTGCCATCGCACGACGCCCGCGACCACCTCCATCATCAGGTAGCGCAGGTACTCGGTCGAGCGGTCCTTCACTTTGCCGCCGAAGATCACTTCACATCCCGGCGCACCCGTCACAGGCGATCGCGAGTCGAGGAACATGAACCAGTTGAAGATGCTCACATACGAGCCCTCGATCTCGGCGAAGGCGGCCTTGCCCTCCGAGAGCGGGATCGAGCGGAACGTGATCAAGAACCCGCCGTCGATGCGTCCACGTGCAATGAGCAGGATCGTGTGGTGCATCTGGCTGCTGGTACCCACGCTCAAGCGCGCGATCACGCAGTCGTTGTTCACGCGCTGCAGGATCTTGAGCTCGGTCGTCTGGGGCTGGATGCGCTGGTATAGCTTCATGATTGTCAACAGGTTCCACGTCTTGTACACGAGCTCCTGCGCGAGCGCCGACGCAAAGTGCTGCGCAAGCATGAATTGAAGCGACTGTTTGTTCAGTAGCCGCTTGCCTTGCCAGCCGAGCACCTCGCCGCCCAGCGAATCGAACTCGCGCTGGTTCCGGAAAGCCATGATCTCGTTGTAGCTGCTGCGCACGCACTCCATCGCGTCCTGTAGCGCCATGGGCTTCCCAAAGAGGACCTTCTGGAAAATCGGTGCGTCCTCGGCGTTCGTCGTGTCTTCAATATCGTCGCCATCGTCATAGTCATCGGATGAAGCAGCAGCGCCACCACCAGCACCACGCGCCTGGCCGTTCTCCAGTCGCTGTTTCAACTTCTTCCTCTTGATGCCTCCTGAGTACTCGGTCATGATTGTCTGGTACGTGCTGTTCTGCATATCCCACTGCTGCAACTGGCGCTTGAGATGCGACTTCTCGCTGCGCAGGCGATCAATCGTGGACACGACCTCCATGAAGCCTGCGTTCGCTGGTGTCGCTGAGCTCAACGCCAACGCGCTCGACTTGGACGTGAGCGTTGCGGGGCTTTTCTCCTGCAGTCCCTCGCGCTGCTTCACTAAGGACGACAGCTCGTCGCGCATGTCAAGGATGCGTGTCTTGAGCGCGTTCGTACGCTTGCGCTCGTTCGCATTGTGGCGCTTTCGCCGGTCGTCTTCGGTGCTCGTGGTCGCGGCGGGTTGCTGAGACGGCGGCGGTACTGAAGTTGGTGAAGCAGATGTAGTTGATGCATCGCCGCCGCCACCACCACCACCATTCGTAGCGTCTTCAGAAGAAGAGCGCGGGGAAGGCTTGGTGTCTCGGTTCGTTGATTGCCTCCCTCGTGGGCTCGCGCTGGTGCTGATCGTGAACAGCTCCTGATTGTTGTTGTTGCTACTGCTGCGTCTCTCGAACGTTCTATTCATGGACGAGTCACGTTTATACGTCGAGTTGAAAGCCGTCAAGCTGCTGCGGTTGACAATGCCGTACGCTGTGCCGTAGTTATCCGCATACGTGTTCGGTCCGTGGCCAAGCGACATGTAGCCGCTGGGCTGCATGTTCACGTCGAACGACTGCAGCTCGAGCACATCATGGCCGTCGAAGCCCATGAATGAGTCGCTTACGAGATTAAGATCCACAAGCATGTTGATTGGCCTCGCTCCGCGTTCGCTTGTGGTCGCTGCTGCTGGCGCCGCGGCGGATGGGTGGGTGGTAGTAGTATTTGTCGTGGTGAGGAACGTGTCCGGCTCGTCAGGGAGGTCGAAGTTCATCTTGAGTTGACGAGTGTGTCTTGATTACCCAGACACCGAGCGCTCTTCTCACTTCTATCTTTCTCTCGTTGTCTCTCTTGCGCACGCAATACACTGTGAGAGAAGAGCTCAGCCAGACTTCGTCGCTTCAGCGCGCACGCGATGTTGAGCGGTACTCGATACTGTACGCTTCGCCAAATACCTGCCCCCAGCCAACAACCTGTCCACTGATGATGCGCACGGTGCTTTGTTACCAATCACCAGCACTTGGGAAGCGCTGACTGCTCGCCTGCAACACGCTGGTGTTGGAGGACGGATGACTGCGCGGTCTAGAGAGCCCGCACTCGCTAATGTAGCGCGTTTGCGCGGCGTCAAAGTCTGGGCTTGCGTGCTTGCCGTCAGCTGCTGCTGCTGCTGGAAGAAAGGCTGAATGGCCAAAGTACGCAAGGTTTGTCTGCCTAATACCCTCTGGGTGTTTGGCATCGTTTGACTTGATCAAAGTATGCACAAGCTGACGAACTCGCATGTTGCGAACGTGCATTAATTGAACTGTTCCCGGCATTGCAGGAGTGAATACTCACTGGTTTTAAGGACACACTACTTGAACATTAGTAGAAATGAAAGGCATGACCTACACTCTTTACCTGGTTTTGAATATCTTGATATTGTGAGTTTGGTGATTGTCTGAAATTGAAACAGAAATTTCACTTTACTTTTTTCAATTTTGACGTGGGACTGGACATCTCAATTGGACCTCTGAAACTGAAAATCAGCTGAAACTGTTTGGACAGAGCCAGGTCGGTTTCCTCAAACTGAGTGCGTGAAACTGTGTGAACAGAGCCAAAGCAAAAGCAAAGAGACTCTATTAACGAAAGCCAAGAAGGATCTTTCATCAAAAGCACAGCTATAGCTTTGTTTATCTAGTATAAAGCTTCATATTTTACGCAAGAGAAAGCATTGATGAAATGTGTACTGTTACGAAGTAAATTGTAGCTCCTCAAACGGAGGCACTATTACCATGTTCAAGGTGCGTGGGTAATCAAACCTTTTTGAGATGCAAGCACGCGCCATGCGCACAATACAAAAAAATCCATTTCTGTCGCATTTCCCCAAGCGCGCACGCCTACGAACGTCACCTGGACCGCCCGCCCACTCGCACCCACGCGGCGCTTCCATTCTTCTATCAGCAGCAGACAGGAGAGCGAGCGAGCGAGCATGAACTGGCAGCCGGCGCTCGCGACGTCCGCGTTCCGCGGGCTCCACGACGAGCTCATCGCGTACGTCACGCTTTTCTGCGACGCGTGCGAGCTGCTTCAGCTCGCGCAGACAAACTCAGGTGCGATAGCGCAATTTTGCATATCGAGTAATATCTGTGCTGCTCTGGATGCGCATGTGTGTGTCTGTGTGGTCGTTAAGCTGGCACCTATGCTGACTCTTTTGCGCTTGGTTTCTCTCTGCTGTTGTTTGCGTCAATTGTCCGCAGTGTTCTTTGTGTTTTGCCGCGAGGAGCCGCTGTGGATGATGCTCTGTTTGCACCGCCACGGCGGAGACTTCTCGTACAAGGACAACTGGCGCCTCACGACGTTCTTCCCGCGCGACCGGCCAGCGGGGATGCCGATCTACCCGCCACTGACGATTCGCGGGTTTGCGTCCGACTTCCTCTATCGTCGCTGGTGTCGCTGCCACATGGACCTCAAGAACTTTGTGCCGCCTGACGCAGCGCAAGACCCGGCTGCCAAACGTGTGAAAAAGTTCGAGACGAAGGACCTGACCTACCAGCAGTACTTTGAGTGCGTTGTGCACGCAGTGCTCTGTTGTTTGTGGGTGGGAATGCGCATGCTGCTGCATTGACTGATCCAATATCTGACGTGGCTATGCACGTGTTTGTCCTCCACTTCGCACTGCAGAGAGTACTCGCGCGTCCCGTTCATCCTCAAGAATGCGATTGGCAACTGGAAGGCGTCCACGGAGGTACGTCTATAGTTGAATCAAGCCTTGGTGCTCAAGGAAAGATGAGTTGGTTTGTGCACCTCAAGTCTGGTAACTGACGCTGGGAGATTTGCTCGTTTCGTAGTGGACTGTAGAGAAGTTTATCGAGCAATACCCGCATAACGCCAAGCACCGCTTGACGCACAACCTCGATTTCTTCGGAAGCGGCAAGTCGCTTCAGCTGACGTTCGCCGACTACTTCCAGTACATCTCTCAACAGAACGACGAGACGCCGCTGTACATTTTCGACCCGGACTTTGGCGAGAAACTCCCCGAGCTCTTGGACGACTACAAGATCGACGACCTCAAGTTCTTCAGAGAAGACTTGCTTAAAGACGCTACAAATGCCAACGATGAGAAGGAGAAGGAGAAGAAGAAGAAAAAGAAAGAGAAAAGCGGTGCATCTTCAACTGCAAATGGACAGGGCGATAGCAAGAAGATCGACGTACCGAATCAAGCGGCAAGCAGTGGTGGTGATGACAACCAGAAGAAAGAAGCTGAGAAGCGCAGCAAATCCGAATCACTGCGTCCTGATTTCCGGTGGGTTGTGATCGGGCCGCAACGCACGGGTGCTCCTTGGCACACGGATCCTGCGCGAACATCTGCGTGGAATGCACTCGTGAAAGGACGGAAGCGCTGGGCGATCTATCCCCCAGACTCTCCACCACCTGGGGTCTCCATGGGGAAGAACAAGAACGGCAGAGAGCACGCACTGAACATGACATCGCTCTCGTGGTATCTGCATGTGTACCCAACGCTGGAGCCGCACCAGAAGCCCATTGAGGTCATCCAGGAGGAAGGCGAAGTGATCTACGTGCCGAACGGCTGGTGGCACCTCATCTTGAACCTTGAGACGACTATCGCAGTGACGCAGAACTTTGTGGACTCGCACAACTTGATGGGGTTCATGAAGGATCTCCTCGACGACCAGCAAGATGAACCACTGAGTCAGTTCCAGCACTCGATCAAGACCTCGCGTCCAGAGACGTTTGATCTGTTCCGACTCATGCAGATCCCGCGTGTGCACGGGTACTTGAACCAAGACATGTACGTAAGCACATTTTCGATCCTTGAGCCGTGGAAAACGCCAATCATGAAGATCCTGAAGCGCCATCATCGAGCGCTCAGCAAGTTCGGCGTGCTGAAGATCGACGACGAGACGAAGAAAACCCAAGTGGCGAGACTGAAGAGCCTCACGTCGCGCGTGAATCCAGCGTTTGCTATCGGGAAGAGTGTGCTCATCAAGTTCTTCAGCCACTTCAACCAGCGCTGGGGTGAGTTTGACTTTTCCTCGTACCTTGCACCAAATTTTAAGGCAATTGATGAAGCAGAAGGCAATAAAGCCGAATCGCCGTTGAAGCGCCGCAAGCAGACGATTCTCCAGCCTCACGAGCTGAAAAACACGATGAATCTGCGACAAGCGATGGAGGAGAGTTTCCGCATCGAGAAGGAGACGTACGAGATGATCGCCAGCGCTTCACGTTCGCCCAAGGCTTCCGAGTTTATGAAGTCGTTGCAAAGTATGGTGCCACAGCTCTTCCAGTCTGGACACATGCTGCATGTCGAAGAAGTGGACGACGAAGATGGCGAGGGCAGTTTGTGGAGATGGCCGTACGTGGTGATTGAGTACAGAGGCGACCTGGATGGACTCGACAAGCTTGTGAAGAAAGGCGGGGTCACGAGAGAGTGCTGGTTGAGCACAGCGAAGTGGATCAGTGCCGAGTTTGTCGCTCGGCTGCACGCTGTGCCAATTGACGCTAACCTTCATGGGCTGTATGGACACAGCAAGGCGAGCTGGGACTGGTATGTCCACTACCTGACCTGTCAGCGGAAGAGAGCGATGGCTTGTAAGTCCCAGTCTGCTCGCTTTCACTCATTATTGTGCTGAAATTTGTGCTCACATTTTTGGTGTCTCATATTTTCAGTCCATTACAAGGAGGACGCGATCCCTCCCCAGCTGATGAACCAGCTTGAGAAGTTCTTGCCGCCCTCAAACGCTGACAGTGTCGTGAAATACTTGCTTCCGGCTTCAATGGGCACGACCAACCCTGTGCTGCTTCATGGAGATATCACGCAAGAGAACATCCTGGGATCGAGCTCCATTACTGCTGCTACCAAGTCCAACTCTGTCATTCGCAAAACCGCTGCTTCCAACGGGGCTCAAGCGCACAGCATGGATCTGACCGCTTACCTGAACTCAATCGGATGCGGGAAATACGTTTCACTCCTAGTGGAGGAAGAGGAGCTGACGATGGAGTCCCTTGCGTTCGTTGGTGAAGTTCACTTGAAAGAGCTCGGCATCCCTCTCGGTCCGCGGTTATCGATTCTCAAGAACGCGGGGCGTGGAATCGTGAACGGAGCTGCTCATGCGAAGATCTCGAATGGGCATGCGAACGTGAACACTTCTCCTGATGTAGAGGAAGAAGACTGGGAAACGTGCAGCAGCAGCAGTGACAGCTCAGATGAAGATGATGAATCCAGTCCTGCCCTTCAAGCGAAGCGACTGGCAAAGTTTATTGGTCCTCACGAGTGGCAGCCAAGCTTCGTGATCGATTTTGCGGACGCCAAGACCGGCGATCCTCTGTACGACTTGGTGGCAATCTTCTTCGCAGCTCTGGTAAGAACCCGCGTATTTCTATTGTGCTCTCTTGCCGCACATTGTGAATCGGCAACTCACTAATGGGGCTCTGTGCTACTTTTTCTCAATGCAGAGTTCCGATCGAGAGCTGTGGAAGGCAACCCTAGACACCAAGTACTGGCGCTCGTACATTCAAAGAGAACAGCAGGCTGCTGGCAACGCGACCAAGCTGCGAGAACGCTTCCTGAAACTGGTTCTCCTGCACCCGAGTCGCTCCGTGAAAAGCCTGTTCTACTACTTCCCAGACGCAATGAACCTCCTGACATGGGAAGATGTCGCTCGATTCGTGTTTGAAGACATCTTCAAAGCCTAGTGAGCGAGCAAGAAAGCAGGCACAGTTTTGTGTGTGTGACAACTGATCTGCTCCATGTGAGCATATCCCCCAATCAAATGTGAATGCAGATTCTCGCGGCGAGCGTGTTGTTTGTTTGGCTTTTATTGTCGTTTGGGGTAATATAGACGCTGGGCTGCTTGACTTGCTGCGGCTTTCGCGTTCGATAGATACAGGAGAATGAGAGGAGGTACAGAGCACAACACTACTACTTGTTGCGTTTTCGTCTTCTAATACACAGGCTGCACCTGCTTGACGTCCTCCAAGAGCTCCTCGTACGCGTCCAGGGCGTTGAAGCCAGACTTGCCTGGGGTAATCAATATACAGCTCGTTGGGCGCTTGGATAACGCGGACGCGCCCAAGTCCACCTAAACGCAAAAGAGACAATAAACACGCAACACATTAGCATTCTACCGCTTTGTGACGCACGGATGCTGCAAGACAGCCACACAGACACAAGATAACATACCTTGGATGGGGTGAACAGGTACGGGATGTCGTTCTCTTCGCAGAGCACTGGGATGTGCGAGATCACGTCGATCGGGGAGATGTCGCCGGCGATGATGCACACGCCCTTCTCGCCCTTGCGGATGCTCTTGACCACTTCCTTGACGCCGCGCTTGATTCCCTTGACCTTGGTGGCTTTCTTCACGACCTTGTACGCGCGCTTGGTCTGCTTCTTGGTGGCCAGCGGCTTGGCGATGATCGACACGTGCTTCACGCGCTCCTCGTACGAGACGCCGGTCTTCTTGTCCTCCGTGTCGCTCATGGTTGCTATTGGGGGCTCGACTGCTACTGCTGCTGCTGTTGCTGTCAGGGGACGCTTGGGACTGGTAAATGGGCAGGCACGCGACACCAGGGATAAAAGGAAGAGCTCACACTTTTCCGCGAACCAATCAAAATATGGGTACCTTCGAGCAACATTCACGCCACCTCACACTAAGAAGGGAGAGTGATTGGTTACGGTCTAAAAATAGGACGGGTTACAAAATCAGTCCAGTTCAGTAACCCCTCAAAGATACTTTTGTTCACACACCAAACGACACACATACATTTTGATTGTTACAATTCATTTTTCTGGTAGAGCTCTCGGAAGAATTGGCGCTGTCGCTGGGTCTTCGCGGACCACGCATTGCCCCCAACTGCGGGCGAGGACGCTCGGCCTGCAAAGCCCATAGGACTCTTGCTGCTGGTTCGCGGAGTGATCGCTGACGTTCGTGGCGTTCGAGGCGTTCGGGGAGTTCGGGGAGTTCGGGGAGTTCGCGGTGACGCCCCTGACAATTTCGGCTGAGCTGTTCGCTTCGTGCGCTGCACGATCGCGATGCCGGTCTCGTGGTCCCGTTGCGGAGAGCGCAGTGACAGCGCTGCTGTGGAGTAGTTCCAGTGCCTCTTCCCTGCATCGCTGCGTAGCAGTACGTCTGGAGCAGTTGATACTTGACTGTCGCGGCGTCGCGGAGAAGCAGCGCTGCGCCGGAACGAAGACGACGCAAGGCTTTTGCTCGAGCCCAGCGGCGCGCCGTACTTGTTCAGCTGCTGCTTCTTCTTCAATCCGAGAAGTCCGGCGTCGAAAGTGCGTGAGTCAGGGGCCACGAGCACGACCGCGTGGTTACTCTGGAGCATTTCTTCGTCGTCGATGTCGTCGTGGTCCCATTTGCTGCTTTGCGCGTCTTTTGCAGAGTAGTACTCGTCGTGGTTCTCAGCGTCGCGGATTGCGTACATCATCGCGTCGTCTCGAAGCACTTTGCTCACACAGGCGCCACAGAAGCATCGCGCGAGCGCTTTAGTCGACGAGATCGGCTTGATCTCCCTCCGAACACTGCAGCGCGAACAAACATTCTGTACGATTTAAACAACACATTGTTAGTCTTTGCGACTGGATGGGACAACATAGGTACATCCACCGCAACAGCAAGCAAGGCTTACATGTCGACAGATCGCGCATTTCCGCTTCAGCGCGGCGCCCAGCCGGTTGAGACACATGCCGCAGCGCCTTTCTTCATCAACCGACTCCTGCACCGACGTGATCGAGAGTGCTTGCTCGCGCTCGTCGCTCATGCGGATCGCGCGCACGAGCTTCTTGGCGAAGCTGCAGTCCAGGATCTTGGTAAAGTTCGTAAAGCTGGCGACCGCCGACTTGGTCGCAAACACGCGGAGCAGCTCGCCCGCGGCGTCGTACGAGCCCTGGTGGAACACCTCGACGCGACCGTTCTTGAGCTGCCGGAAGAAGCTGCAGAAGTACAGCTGCGCGCGCACCACGGAGCTGTTCTCGAAGCGCGGACACGACGGGAACTTAATCGAGTGCCGCAGCTCAAAGCCCACACGCTCTCCGTAGCGGGTCCGCATGACGCCTGTCGACTGCGGGTACCACATTCATAACATATTAGCTATTGAGAGTTTATTGGGGGGGAGGTATCACACCGAGTTGAGGCTAGCAGCACCTACCGCAAGGAAGCAAAAGTCCCGGTCCTTCACGAGTATCGACGCCTTTGGCGCCTTCTTGAGCGTCCACTTGACGCAGAGCGATCGGAACGGGTCCAGCGTCGTGGGGCGCTCGAGCGTGTGCAGCACCGCGGCGTCGGCGATCCCGTCGCCCGTGAAGTACGCTCTCGCGCGCCGCTCTTCGCCCGAGTTCCACATCATCCCGTACAGAATATCTTCCACGGTACCTTCCACGCTGCCGACGATCAGGATCCCGGGCAAGTCCGAGTGCTCAATCTGCTGCTGCTGTTGACTAGAAAGATGATCCTGCTTGTAGATCCCACCGAATCTGCTGCTGCTGCGCCTTCGCTTCTTGAACACGCGCACGCCGTCGCGCTGGCGCACAAACTGCCAGCTCTTGCCTTCGACCACGTGGTTGTTCTCGATCACACACTCCTCGTAGCGCTCCATGTACGCCTCGAGCAGCTTGGCGTCGACCACGTGCAGCTGCGCCGTCTCCTCATGCGACAGCCGCACGGGCGCGAAGAAGTCCCGTGGCAGCGGCAGCTTCATGCTGCCTGGTTTCTCTCTGTGTTAGCCCTGTAGGCTCACTTCAGCCTGCTATATAGTAAATGTACCAAGTGGCCCTTCGCCGTGATGGTGCTTGGAGCCCGCGCTTTCTGCCAAATTCGCAAATTTGTTCCAGATCCCTCCCTCCCTTCCTTCAACGCGACGTGACGCGACGTGTGGTGGAGAGAAGCTCTTAATGGACGGCGCTAACTTGGCGTTGCGCTCCGCAATGCGAGCGCTCGCTAAGTGTATATGGAGCAGCGGAGAATGGGTGTCGAGGGGGCAGGCGGGCGCGAAGGGATCTCTTTCTCTGATCTCTTCGCGCAGAACCAGCAAG
The DNA here is from genome assembly GCA_023333955.1 of Globisporangium paroecandrum. Taxonomy (NCBI): domain Eukaryota; phylum Oomycota; class Peronosporomycetes; order Pythiales; family Pythiaceae; genus Globisporangium; species Globisporangium paroecandrum. Next base: position 84,303 of record JAASFU010000003.1, read on the forward strand.
CGGCAACAGCAGCAAGCGACGACGGCGCGACCGACCACATCCCACTGCTTCCTCCAGGAACCGTCGCAGAATCTGAGTGAGCTCTCGGATTGGCTCCATCATCATCATCATCAGAAAAATGAGGTGGCTCTGTAAAGTACGATCAGCTCCGTTAAAGTACGACAGTGAAGCAACGAGCCACCACAATTTGTCAATTCAAAGCAACCAAAATGACGGCGACGCCGATCAAGAAGCGCAAGCGCTCGTCCGCGGACGTGACGCCGACTGCTGGCCAAGCCGCACAGCAGCGACCGCTCTCGATCGACCTCGTCACAGCAGAGCTACGCGCGCTCACGATCACTGCGGTCCGTGCGCTAGCGCTGCTGTGTCTGCCAGCCGAAGCCGAGCTTCAAGCGCTCCTTTTGGGGACTTCAGAGAAGAACAAAACCAAGAAGAATGGCTCCGCGGCGCTGCTCAAGCTCAAGCCCGAGGCACGCGTACGCTCTGGTATGTACAGCTCCGACCTCGCGATTAAGCTCTTCTACAAGTACGTGAAGCCACATGCAAGCAGTGCGACTGGGGATGAGAGAAGGCTTGCATCGAGTGACGCGTTTGCGGTTGCGCTGGTTGGGGCGATGCAGCAAGAAATCAGTGCAGAGGCCAACGGCGACGGCAGCAAATATCGGCATATCCTTAGTACGTTTCTACCAGATGCAGACACAATAGAGAGCCATGGACTGCATCGCGACCGCATCCTGATCCACACACGAGAGTTCGCTCAGCTGGCCGAGAGCAGCAGTCGATCGGAACTGCTGGTAAACGAGGGTGACGGCCAGCCGGAGCTGGTATTTCTCTACCGAGATGATGCGATCGCAATTGTCAACAAACCAGCGAATGTCCTCAGCGTGGACGGCAATGATGCGCTCGAGATCTCTATCCAGCGTCGCATCCAGCGACTGTACCCGGAGGCGCGAATGGTGCACCGCCTGGACTTTGAGACCTCTGGGATCCTGGTGATCGCGTTGACGCGAACTGCTGCGCAGCACCTGAACGCCCAGTTCCGAGCGCGAGTGGTACAGAAATCGTATTTCGCCAGAGTATTTGGCCACGTCGAAGGCGATTCAGGAAAGATCGAGCTCGCAATGGGTCCGCACCCGACCGAGAAGCTCGTGCAGATCGTGCATGAGCCTGGAGAGTACGACGAGACGAGCTCGCGCTGGACCAGGACGGAGTGGAAAGTGGTCAAGCGGACCGCCATACCGTCATTCGACGAAGCAGCTGCGGCGACGCTCGTGGAGCTCAAGCCGATCACGGGCAAGACCCACCAGCTCCGCGTGCACATGCAGCACCTGGGGCATCCCATCCTCGGCGACTCGCTCTACTCGCGCGAGCTCGTGCAAGACAAGTCCCCACGACTATGTCTGCACGCAGCGAAGATCGAGATCAAGCATCCAGTGACCAACGAGACGCTCGCGATTGAGAGCCAGTGTCCATTCTAGCAAGACACGACGACGACGACGGGACAACAAACAAACAAGCAATCGCAACATGAATTTTCTGTTCGATCGATGGATCGTACAGTTACGCACTTCCAACTTCAAGTTAAGATCACGACAACCGAAAGAGCTTATGTAGAATACAAGCGACATGCAGCAATGATTAAAGCTGACTCTCTTCGTCGCCCTGGCGTCCACCTCCCAGTGCATCCCCCTTGTGCTCCATGTTCTTGTTCTCCGAGTCCTCGGCCTCCTTGATCATGCCGAGGAAGTTGGCGTCGACCGTGCGCAGCAGCTCCTCCATCTTGTCGTCCTTGAGGCTGCCGCCGTGCTCCTCGCTCTTGCCTTCCTCCATCGTGGCCTTCTTGCGCTTCATCTCCTTCTCCTTAGCCTCGAGGTTCTTTTCGCGTTTCGTTTCGCGCTCGAACATGCCATTGATCGCCGCCTTCTCGTTCGGTTGCAGCGTCGCGAGCCCGTCCGAGAGCTCCATGAGCGAGATCATGCCGTTGCAGTCGCCGACCGCGAACAGCTTTCCCCCGGACGACGCGTTACCCTGCACGCTGATCGCCGAGAGCGCGACGTCCCCGACTTTGTGCGAGTACGCCACTTCGTTCTGGCGATAGAAGAAGTCCCAGATGTCCACGACGCCGTCCATGCGCGTGACGAAGAACAGGCCCGCGCGCGTGGGCGACCAGCACCCCGCGGTCACATACGAGTCGTGGTACGCGGTGCTCATGATCGGTGTCTTGAGGTCTTCACACCAGAGCCGCGCGGTCCAGTCGCCGATCGTCATGAAGAACTTGTTGTGCGTCGGGTTGCGCTGGATGCTGTAGATCGGGCCGTGGTGCTTGCCCGAACCCGTGTCATAGACCGTGATGCCGTTGTTCTGCTTGGCGTTGCGCAGGTTGATGCTGAGCACGCAACCCTGCTCGGTGCCGACCAAGTACTTTGTGGGGCCAGCCTCGGTGTTGTACTCGAGCGACGAGCCGCCAAAGGACATGCCGTCCTTGTCGTTGAGCAGGATCTTGTGCGTCGGCTGCGCCAAGTGGCGGATGTCCCACCAGAGCATCCAGCCGTCCGTGGACACGGAGCAGCACTGGTTGCCGGTCTTGGACGAGATCCAGAACACGTCGTAGACCGGGTCATGGTGCGAGTGCTCGATGATGGACGTCTCGGCCGGTGTCGACCCGGACTTACGCACGTCAAAGAATGAAATGAGCCCGTTGTAGGAGCCCGCGACGAGCTGGTCGACAGATTTCGGGTTGTACCGCATGCACACGAGCGGCGAGGCCGGCTTGAGCGTCGTCTCGGGCGTGTTGGGGTTCATCACGTCCCAGATGTACGAGTTGGCCGGCATGCGCGCGCTCGAGAACTTGGGGTCTTGGAAGTTGAGGATGCAGTAGCACGCCGCCATCTTCTGCGGGGACTCGGGGTGCTAGTCGATCTTGCTGATCGTACGCTTGACGGGCTCTGGGTCGCGGAAGACCGCGAGCCCCTTGGCGCTCGGCTGCTCCGTGGTCGCAGCCTCGCCCATGTGCTCAAAGTAGTCCTGGTAGATGTTGATCGTGTTGTTCTGCTTGAGCGCGCGGTCGACGATCGGGCTGAGGAACTTGACCGACTGCTTGTAGTCGTCGTCCTTCTCAGCCTTCTTGCGGAACCGCTGGACGTCCGACTGCTCGGCCGGGTCTACGTCCTTGGGCCAGCCGCCCTCGACGTGGCGCATACTCGAGTTCTTGGTGATCAGCCGCTCGGTGTTGACCTCGTGCTCGGACATGTCGGGCGTCGTGTCCAGTCGCGTGATCATCGGCCGCCGCTTGACGTAGTCGCTCTCAAGCGCGTCGGTCGTCGGGATCGTCTCGAGCACCTTGGCGTCCACGTTGCGGAAGTCGCAGTGCCGCCCAAACGTGCTGCGCGGCTTGGTGTACAGGTACGCGAGCTCCATGGTGTGCATACGTGTCTGTCTGTGTGCGTGTTTGTGATGACGACCCTGGTCTTTGTCGAGTGAGTGCCAAAAGTGCTATGAATGAATGAGTTCGAGCGAATCTAAATAGCAACAAGGTGTCTTTTTTGGATCGCGTCCTTTCGGGATCTGCTCACGAGGCGCCTTGCGGATGTATGAAAGGTGTGCAGTCAATGGGTCTTGTTTGATAGAAAACGAAAGCAAGCGAGCGGATCTATTGGCTTTTGAAGATGGAGCAGATGCTTTTTGCATGGAAACTCGGCTTCACTCATGAAGAAAGGGCATGGCGACAAGGAGGGTGAAGTGAAGCCATGTACTACTGCTGCATTTGGTCAGTTGGATCAAGCGCCCGGATTGAAAGAGAGTACTCCACGTAGCTGAAAAAACAAATGCACCACCTACTGGCAGCTCGTTAGCGTCGATGGATGGACCTACCGCTTGGCATCAGGCACCAGGCAGGCCACCTTCCCTCCTCTTCGATCTTCCCATCAATAGGACGAGCGCACGTACCCTAGTGACCGACTCGAGCCTCTTTCCGCCACAACACGCCTGCTTTCATTCGACACTATATTGATTCCTTTTTGTTTGTTTTGCTTGCTGTATTATCGCCTCCATGCTGGTCGATCTCCTCCATCACTGCGCAGCTTGGGCATGCTCTTTCTCTCTCAGGCTCGCACAATTTAGTTGCTTTCGGCACTGTTGCCTGGTCGACGCTCCAAGTACTGGCGCAGCTCCTCGACTTCCTTCAAGTCCTGGTGGTATTTGTTCTGGAAGTAGTTGCCCGCGTACGCTCCGGCGCCGATGAGCAGCACGTGCTCCCATGGGTCTGCGAAAGCCACAACCAAGCACAACAATTAGCCCTTTACACGACACATTCCAGGCGACAAGAGACATATGATGGACGTACGGCGCATGTACGGCACTTTCTGGAGCACGTTGCTGCCCAGCTTGGTGGTTAAGCCCATGATGGAGCCCACGACAACTCCGGTGACGCCCATGATGATCAGTCAGTCAGTCAGTCGGTCGGTGCTCTGCTTTCTCGCTTCGTGGTGTTGCTTGTTGCCGAGCAGAGCAGAGAGAGCTCTTTCAGTTGGGGGCCACAGAAAGCGTCCGTAAAAAGTCACTTCCAGAGGACCCCCAAAACGTAAAAAAGATAAGAGGTTCTCTTTTTACAAGAGTTGGGTCTGTAAAGACACTTCGGAGTGTGGTCCACATGTATGTGAAAAAAACAATTTGTGGGTGAAAAAAGCACTTTCTGGTGAGACAGGAGAGAAAACGCTTGGACTCATCCTCCTTGAAAACAATTCAGAATCGTGGTAAGTGACTTGAACAAACTATGGAACTGCCAAGATTATTGTTGTTGTGGGACACACTTTTTGGGATTTGGTAATTACACTGAAAGCTCGAATAAATACGAGGCGGCAGATCGTCGTCTGATTGTGCCTGAAGACTATACGGGTTGCATTCGCGATCTGACGCTCTGATTAACGACAGCTGATCCCAAGACACGAAGACCATTCTCACCCTCCATAACAGATGCCGATCCGAAACACGCGATGCACTCGATTTAAGAAGACTTTGCACCATTCTGTACAGCTAATATAATCCACGAATATGTACAAACAAATAGCGATGTACCCGGTTTATAAAGGGTTGGAGTCAAATATCTGAACCTCACCTACTTTGTTAATCCCTCATCAATGAAGCCAGTTGTCAGTTGTCGCTGCTCTGGCGCGCATTGCGTGGTTGCTGCAATAGAGAACTGACCGCAGACGACAGCCGTGTGGGACGTGAAATGACTGGGTGAATGTATGAGCGAGTGGCTTCCTCTCTCTCTCTCTCTCTCTCTCTCTCTCTCTTCTCTCTCTCGAGAGGGGACTCAAGGAAGCGGGACCGACCGAACCACATCTGACCTTCTTGGCAACCTGGTGCTGCCAGCCAGCCGGCTGCCAGGTTTCCATTTCATTTCCCAGTCTTCCGCGTACGCAGCAGTCAGGAAAGAACCCACCAATCCGAGTCAGTCCCAGTCTCTCCTCTACCGGCTGAACTCCACGGTACATCTCTTATTTGCAGACACGCAGCGTCGAGCAGGAAAGCAACATAGCAACGATGGCGAAGAAGTCGGTGATCATCTTCGCGGTTGTGGTGCTCGCGGTCATCGGTGCCAGCATCGGCTACTTCGTGACCAAGAAATCGACCGGCGTCACCAACTCGTCCGGCACGAACGGCACGAGCGCGTCCAACTCGACGTCCAAGGGCTCGTCTAGCAGCGGCAAAAGCGGCACCTCGGACCTCGACTTCTCCAACACTAGCGACTCGAGCGCGTCCTCGACCGTCTCTAAGGTGACCACAGACCCGACCTCCGAGTCGTACAAGCTCTCGGCTTTCGCGCTCGGCGATTGGGGCGCCACCACGTACTCGAAGAATGGCTCGTGCTGCACGCGCCGCAAGGACTATGCGTTCAACTCGTTCGATCGCCACGCCGAGGCTGGTGTCGCCATGCTGATGGGCATGGCGGCGGAGAAGCAGAAGCCACAGGTGGTGCTGGGCCACGGTGATAACTTCTACTGGACCGGTATCATGGGCGACACGGACCAGGCGTACCGCTTCGACGCCACATTCGAGAGCAAGTACGACGCCAAATCCCTGATCGACGTGCCTTGGGTGAACGTCATGGGCAACCACGACTACGGTGGTGGTAGCTACGTGTGTTCGGACGGCACGGACCAGGCCCAGTGTGGCAGCGCCAGCGAGTTGCTTTCCGCGCTGAAGACCAAGTTCACTCTCCAGGCTGGCTACAAGAGTCCAAACAACGACCGCTGGAAACTGACCGACCACTTCTACGTGCACACGATCAAGGAGGGCGATGTGAGCATCGACATTTTCAACTTGGACACGAACGACGCTGAGAGCCACGGCGCGGACCAGATCTGTTGCCAGTGCTACGGCTACTCGGAGGGAGACGACGACAAGATTTGCAAGCAGGTCAGTCGTGGCCACAAGTTCTGCTGCGGCGGTGACACTGGCATGTACGACACGTGCATGAAGCAGTTCAACGACTGGGGTGACGAAGCCAAGACCAAGCTCGCCGAGGCCGTGAAGAAGTCCACTGCGACGTGGAAGGTCGTGAACTCCCACTACAGCCCATACAACCACTATGGCGAGACGAGCGCGGCCAAGTGGGTGAAGACCCTGAAGGACATTGACGGCATCCAGCTCTGGATCAACGGCCACACCCACGGCGAGAAGCACGACTTTGCCAACTTCAACATGCACTTTATTGAAAACGGTGCCGGTGGTGGTATCCAGAGTGAAGCTGCGTCGGGCATCCCAGCGTACGCGTCGAACTGGATCAGCAACGTGTGGACTGCGGGCGGTCTGAGTGACGGCACCCTGGACGGCAACACGTACGGCTTCTTCGAGCTCTCGGCGTCCAAGAACTGGATGAAGGTGCGCTTCCTCACGTTTGACAGCAACTGGCAGCTCACGACCAAGGACGACGGCCTCAAGAATGGCAAGATCGGCGGCGTCGCGTCCAAGCACTGCTGGTACATCCCGAGCGACGGCACGAAGGGCAAGGAGTGCAAGGACTAAGCCGGAGTAGTTTTGTGTGTGAGAGTAAGTATCACGATCGCTCTCTCTCTTCTGCTGTTTGCTCCTGAAGATTGATGAATGCATCGAAGAGGTGAGATTTGTTGTATACGCCCTCCGCTAGCTAAGGCGAGAAAATACATACGACAACGGAGTTGAATTTTGTGAATTACATCAACAGCAATATAATGGTGGAAAGTATGCTTGCGTCTGTGTCTTATTTGACAGACTTCTGAACGCCTGTGGTGGGTTCGCAAAGAGTAGGAGTCAGAAATGTATCCATGCAATAGCAACATCACTGAAAGATAGAAAAGGAATGATGCATCGTGTCGGCCGTGCAAAGCGAATCCTTCGTTGCATTTTGATTAATAAGGCTCTCGTCAACATAACAGCACGACACAAACGCGATGCACGATATATCGCTATCAGTTCTGGCGCATCGATAGCATGGTGGAACTACATCCATAGAATAGAAACGTACTTGTGTGTTCATATACGATTTTGGAATGCGGATTCATTCGTTTTCTATAGACGGACACACGTGCGCGCTTTTGAGAGAAACACTGAAAAACGTTCACAACGCCTTAGAGGCTTTTCCGTGGACGTTCGTGCTCGCATATAAAACGATAGAAGAGCCGCTCGATCACTGCCATCTCGGACATGTCCGTGTTTGAGAATGGCGAATGTACCGATCGTTGCAGTCCGTAAAGGACTTGGACAGTGACGATGACCCTCCTCCTTGCAGGCTGCTGATCATCATGGCCATTATGCATTGGGACTTGGGAGTGGATGACCTGAGCGCTTCTGCGATGCAAGCTGGTTGAAAGCCTCCATACATTCTCTTCACTCGGCGGTACTTTCCTTACAAAAGCCAAGTCAAGGGCGGCCAGCACCGCTGCTGCCTTTGTAGAATCGGGACATGGGTGGTTTCCCTCTCACCGCACCCAACCAGAAAGGTTGAAGCGTCCAGTTCTCCGTATTTCCAGCCAATCACATCTTCTATGTGTTGAGGTGAAGCGTGTTTATTGGCTCAAAATGAAGACAAACTGGTGCTGAATTCCTGATTGTCTCCGACTCTTTTTTCCTGATTTTCGTTCGCCGCGGCGTCTTTTCGGGATCCTTTCGTTCCATCTGGCGACCACAGCGTACCAGACGGCTAGACTGAATATCTCCACCCAATGGGAAACTAATACCAAAGCCGGTTGAATTGGTAGAGGTGAGTGCCTTTCCTTCTATAGACGGTACTCATAATGGCCGCCGCCGTTCAGGCGTGCTGGCTGGCGGACGACGACCCTCTCATTCGCCAATTTGCTCCGAGACCTGCAAGCCACCGCGTTCCTCACGATCACCACCATACCAACCATGAAGACCTCGTGCATGACCGTCGCCTTGCTCAGTGCCGCCGCCGCGCTGGCGACCACCACGACCGACGCCGCGAACTGCGACTTTGGCGTGATCCAAAGCAAGCTGTTCGCGAACGCGACCGAGGGGCTCAAGAAGTGCGCGGCCGAGAGCGGTGTGGACATCTGGGCGATCAGTGAGTTCCCCACGGAGAAGCAGGCGCAGGCCGTCATGACGTCGCGCACGTGCGTCGATTACCTCAACCAGATCAACGAGCGTGCGAACCAGCAGATCCAGTGCGACCTCGTGATCCAGGACACCACCAAGGGCTTCGGCGCGTTCATCACCGATCTGCTCACTGGCCAGACTGGCAACCAGACCGAGTCGGACTCGGGCTCAAACGACATCGAGATCCCGGACGAGAACAACGCCAAGGTCAAGGCGCCGCTGCTGGACGGCTCGAGCTCGCCGTTGACCGCCAAGTCCACCACGCCAAAGCCCACGACTGCGACGCCAGCAACCACGAAGAGCGCCGCCACGTCGGCATCCCTGTCGGTTGTCACCGCGGGCGTCATTGCTGTTGTCGGATTTGCCCTGCAATGGTAAAGCCCAGATGGATCGTTTTTTGTCAGTAATTATATCCTGAAGAGTTTCTCGAAGTCGATTTCGTGAGTTTGTGTAGATGAGTGAGTATTTTGAGTGTTTTGAATAGAAAGCAGCGGCACCAGTGTGCTGATTGATAAAGTAAATGAAAAGCAGTTTACTTTTGTCGGATCGATAACCTACTGTCAATCATGGGTGTGGCAACTGACGAAGCCCCACTGAGACGCCGCTTTGAAGGTACGTAGGGCGACCCTCGCATCGGATCGCGCTCGTCGCCGCCTTCCAGATGTTCGACGCGGCGTTCGTATCTCGGTTCCACAGCCTGGAACAAGTCGTACACCTGACCAGCTCGTGGCGCAAGATTATGCCGCTCCTGTACGGTCGAGGGTTCTCGCATTTCCGGAACGTCTCGCACTCGCCCTGTTCGCACGCGGAGGTTGCTCTTCGCCACGTAGTCGGTTTGCTTGCCGTGTTCCTTCGTGAAGCAAAGCTTCACGAGCGAGGTCGTGTTTATGCGGACGTGTTTGGGCACGACGTTGCTACACAGTGGGCATGCGTTCTTGACGCTCGTGTCGTGCGCCTCGACCGCCTTCATCATGCGCAGCATGCACAGAAGGTAGTCCTGCGGCGAGCACTGAATGCCGTAGTGGACGTTGTCCTTTTTCCATTTATTCATTTTTCATCAAAATATTTATAAAAATATATGCCCTTTCTTAAACTTCCTTCTCCCTCTCCCCCTCTCTCTCTCCTTCTCTCTTTCTCTCATTTCAACTGAGCAGAAAGTTAATATCCAAGCGACTCGTTGGCTGACGCTGAGAAACCTCGTGGTCTTCCTCCTGCTCCTGCTCCTGCTCCTGCTCCTGCTCCTGC